>JAOWAT010289065.1:0-17234 GCA_028571025.1 Longipedia americana
TAGTTTTTACAATTTTTCCTCGATTTCTTTGAAACTTTAAACTTAAAGTCTTGAGACACATACAATCAAATGTTATTTATGACATTTTATCTCAATGTTAACAGATTCCTCAGAAACAGTAGGGCCCAATTCAATTGTGGACACAGGTTAGACGAAATGATGTTCCCTTGTATATTAACTACTCCTAGTAAATTTGACCAATCTTAAAGGGAGGCTGAATTCAGGAACCATGCTAGGCTCATATGAAAGAACGGCAATTTTTAGTAATAAAATTATCAACAGAAATTTTTTACTCCCAACCAATTTTGGGTAAATCCACTTTTAGTTTTAAATTACTGGTTGAATTTTTGAGAATTTATTGCTCACCCTAATCTGATGTTATTGGAAAATACCAAATTCTAGGAAACTGTACTACTATGATTTCCTGTAAAATGACAAACTTGTGTTTCAGTTAATGGCCCTAACTGTTACATGTGATTTTTAAATGAGTAATTATTGCTATTGCTTGGCAATATCAATATAGCAATAGCAAAAATTGCTCATTTTAAAAATCACATATAAGAGGGCCATAAGGGTGTGTAATAAATCCACAAAAATTCAAACAGTAATTTGAAACAAAATAGTTAGGGATAAAAAATTAATTTTCAATCATTTTATTTATAGAAATTGCTGTTCTTTCATATGAGCCAAACATGATTTTTGACTTAAGTCTCCCTTTAATAAAACTTTATTGGTAAATCCCTGGTGATCTAAGGAAGGTTTTAAATCTAAACCGGAAGTAATGGGTCCAACCGAAGGTGAAAATAGGGAGTGCTCAAAATCGGCTATTTTTGCATCTTTGACCACAGAACTAGGGATTATTGAAAAGACCCAACTATATTCATATCTATTTGTTTATTTGATGTTATATCATGACTTCATTTTGTATTACAACCAATTATGCATTTCAAAGTTATTTCAACTTTATCTTCAGATTTAACACAAAATTGTTAGAATATGTTCACATTACAGATACATCATAACTATTTTGGGATTGTAGATATTGTTAAAAAAGGGGTTAAAAGGCATCAGAAGCTAAAAGCCCTCTAATCATTGATCAAACCATTTGGGAACTACAAAAAGAAACATTTTTTTCATGATGTCCAATACAAAAAGTTATGATTGGCATGCTCAGCTCCAACAAAAATCCAAAAGTTGTTTCAAAGCTGTGTGTTCCCCCTACAGATTTCCAAAATTTTAAAAATTTTAAAATCTTGAAGCAAAATTGCATCAGTTACACTGGGTTTGAGTCACATAACTCATGTATGTCATAGTGTAGAAGGCGAAAGAAGTTAAAAAGCGCCGTTAAAATGGCCGTTTGTGGATTTTTTTTTTGAATAGAGGAAGTTGTCAAAAGGTACTGAAAATTCGGGAAAGTGTATACACTAATATAATTAACGTCGATTGGCTATACAGTTGTGCAAATTGGAGGCTATGAAATAGCTTTTGATTAATCATTATAGAATTTGATTGAAGGCAAACATTTTTCCTAATAGTAACATACTTGAGTAAGTTATTCCGTATACCTAAAGTCTGGAATTTAACCCCAGTGGGATCTCACTTACCGTTCTCTTATCGACATCGCACATAACGATCTTGACGGACTCGTTGTCGAGTTGCAGCGTGTGCAGATCGGATTCCACGTATTTGCAAATGGATCCGAAGGTGGCGGCCGACATTTTGTAGGTGTCTCCGCCCGGGTACGATACGATGTGGACTTCATTGTTGGGGTCTCTGTATTCCAGGGGACTCCAGGGAAGGGTCTGCTTCAGATTCACGACGGGCACGGGATGGCTTCCCATCTTGAAGAAGAAGGAGAGAAGCTCCTGGGAACAGTCCTAATATCTTTCACTATCCAATTGAAGCTGGGTAAAATTGATAACACACTTTTAAACAATTCTGAAAGTAGATAAACAGATTTATGAAATACATAGTTCCATGTGGTGATTTCCATCAAAATCATTTTTAATATACATATGTGTAAAATAAGTTCAATTTATTTGGCCTGTTTTGAGCCATATGCTTGTATTTTATTGTAAATTTGATTCAAGTAATCAAGTAGATTGAAATTATAGTGATTTTTAAAAGAAATTTCTAGTAATTTTCAGTAAAAAGACCCAGCCAAGTTATAAGACCTATGTAACAACAATACATAATATGTGTAATGCAATCATGAAAAAAGCAATTAAGAGATCAATGAATTATCATTTTCATTTTTCAAAGTAATCGAAAATATATATCACAGGTACAAATAATGTGTGAAAAGTCCTTGTGTTTGATAAAAATCACAAAGTTCAAACTGAAAAGTATATCTTGTCTAGTCTGATGTCTAAATTTTGGGTTCTGTGAATGTATAAGTATGATACTTATCAAGCAAGTCTTTATCCATATTCAATCTTGTTTGAACATTCTTCACATTTGGATGATCATGTATTGTATGCTTTTTGGCTGCAGTCTTATTGGCCAAACCTTTATTGCACTCTAGGCAAGTAAATGGGAAAATTCCTGCATGATCCGCAGCATGAATATAGAAAGCCTCTCGATTACGAAACACTTTGTTACACTCTTTACACTGACTAAGCATAACCTTTGAATGGCTAGTTTCATGTTTTTCTGCTTGATATTTGTATTTAAATTTCTTTTTGCACTTAGAGCAACCAAAAGGTTTTTCATTGGAGTGATGTCTCTGATGTTGCTTCAGTTCAAATTCTGTCTTATAGCCCTTGCCACAAGTTGTACACCCATATTTCTGTTTATTCCTATTATGCATCTTTGATATATGGCTCTCTAAATCTGCTGCTTTTTTAAATGCCTTTGCACAATATTCACATGAAAACTTTCTTTCCTTGGAATGTTTTTTCATGTGTGTGATTAAGCTACTGGCGGCTTTAAATGCTTTAGCACATATTTCACATTTGTTAGGCACATCTTTCATTTCATGTTTAACTTTTACATGATTTTGTAACATGTTATTATCACCCAATTGTTTACCACAAATTTCACACGAAAATACTCTATGAGTACCATAAATATGACTATGAAAAACACTGGGCTTATCGAGCAACTTCTTACATATTTGGCACTCTAATGCTTTCTGTCCAACATGCTGTGCCAAGTGCACTTGTGCATTAAATAAACCATCTGTGATCTCACCGCAGTAATTGCATATAATAAGATTTGATCTCTTTGAATCTGCAGTCTTATGTCTAGTTAAGCCCCCATGCAGAATCTCTCTCACAATTGGATCATTCAATTCTATTGATTGTGGAAGCAAAATTTCTTCTTCTGGCTCTATCTCCATAATTTCATCGTCATCATCCTCATCATTTTTATCATTTTCTTCTTCAGCTTCAAGCTTGCACAAGTTTAGTCCTCTTTCATCACTGAAGTCTCCATTCATGTCCATGTATTCCTCATCACTAAAGTAGGCATCAATTGAAAGCTTTAACTGCTCAATAACTTCTCTTAACATATCAACAGTTGAATTTGAATCTGAATGCACAACACCAAGAGCCAATAATTTGCAAAACAGACTTGCAACATCATGATCCACATCACACAGGATCACGCAAGTCAAGTCTTGTAAGTCTTGACATCGCTGAAGATCCAATGAAAGATACTTGCAGACTGTGGCGAATAGGCCCATCGAAGTGTAATGGAGACAACCCGATGAGCATTGAAATGCTAAGTCCTTGCAATATGAAAGATGTTGGCCGAGATCTGATGTCCAAAGCTCGCTTTGTTTGGCATAGAGCCTCTCCTCCAGGTCCATCTTTCACACAACGGACTTACTGTCAGGACAGGGCCTGAAAATAGATCAAATATATTAATTTCATTAATATAATTAGAAGTTTAAACAAAAAATTTGTGTTTTGAACAACAATAACTTAATTAGCATTTTGAAAATGCAGAAATGGAATTAGGGTATTCAGAATTGCAAAGAAAATTTATGTTATTTTTACTATGACAATATTTGTGTAAATTTGTAAACAAATAAATATTCTAACACTCCTCAAACTTCAAATTTAAGTGGAACAGGTAATATAATATGAAAATGAAATATAAAACAACGTTCAATTCATTTCCCCTTCTAGTCAGGGTTGAAATTATTTACATTTACTTTCTTCAAAAGTATATTCGTGATATTTTTCATCTAAAAGTTTTCGATCAACTGTGAATTTGGTTTGTACGTTTTTAAGTCTAGGATGATCATTAATGACATGTTTTTGTGCGGCTCTTTTGCCTCTAAATAATCTATTGCATTCTAGACACTGAAAGGGTAAAATATTTTCATGTTCAGCTGCATGAATATAAAAGCCTTCTCTTATTCCAAATGTCTTGTTGCACTTCTTGCACATGCTCAGCATTTTTCTAACATGACCCTTGACATGTTTGTCAAGCTGATATTGCCATTTGAATGTCTTGTTGCATTTATCACAAGCAAACGGTTTCACATCTGTATGTGCTTTCATATGATTACTCAGTAAAAAGTTGGACTTGAAACCCTTCCCACACATGGTGCAGCCATATTTTTGTCTAGCATTGTGCATCTTAGCAATATGACTTTCAAGTTCATTGGCTTTTCTAAATGTTTTTGCACAATATTCACAATAAAATGTTTTGTCTTTGACATGCTTCTTCATATGATTGACAAGTGCACTATTTGAATCAAATGTTTTTGCACATATCTCACATTTGTTTGGAATGTCTTTCAATTCATGCCTCATTTTTACATGATGTTGCAAAGTATGATTATCACTCAATTGTTTCCCACAAATCTCACAAGTAAACATTCTATGAGCACCATAAATATGACTGTGAAATGCACTTGGTTTATCTAATACTTTCCTACAAATATTACATTCCATTGCACTTTTGCCCATGTGTTGTTTTAAATGAAGTTGTCCATTATAAAGTCCTTCTATAACTTCACCACAATAATTACATATCATTAGATTTGATCTCCTATTCCCTTCTTTGTTGACATTTCTGGTTAACCCATCTTTCAAAATTTCTTTCAGCATATTTTCATTGAAGTCCACAGATTCTTGAACAATCATTTCATTTGTTACATCAATTTCCATGATGTCATTTTCATCGTTCTCTTCCTCCTCATTAATTTGATCATTTGGTTCTTGTTTTGGGTGACTAGAATTTTCATTTGTTGTCAAATTCAATGGACCTTCTTCAATTAAATTACAAGTGTTTAAATGAAATTTTTCTACAAAATTTTTGATACAGATGTGGATGATGTAGAGGTAAAAATTCTAAAGAATGAGGTAATTGATCAGAAAATGCCACACAAATCAGTTTGGGGCCAATTTCTGTAAAACAATTTTCTAATCATGTTTAGTTAGAAGCTTGGCAAAATGTCTTGCTTTTATTACCAATTTTATTACTAATTTAATTTTTATAAATACTCTTCCAATTTAAAATATTAAGTACCATAATTTCAAAGTGCTGTGACCAAACGAAATGACTCCTTTTATTACCAAAATCACATTTGATCAAGCAAATGTATGCATTTAAACACCTTTCTGTGAAATATTTTCATCATTCAAGTCTTCAATGTAGGGATGAAAAGAACAATCACTAAACTGCACACTTATTGGCAACTTCAAATGACTAATAATATCATTAAGTCCATCTATGCTCTCACTAGACTTTGAATGCACAACCCCTGAGGCAAGCAATTCACAAAACATATTCACAGCATCATGACCAATATCACATAAGATCAAATTCGAATAGTCAAGCGCATCTTGCAGTCTTTGCAAGTCAGCGTACAAATATTTGCACACCGCGGCAAAGAGACTAGCAGATGTGTAGTGGATATCTCCAGATGCGCAAGTCAGTGCCAAATCGTGGTTGGCTGGTAACTGTTTGCGTAGATTGGAAGTCCATATTTCATATTCCTTAGCGCGAAATATCTCACATTCCATTTTGTCCTGCAACAGTTAATAAAACAGTTAAGTAAATAAAATATTTGATATATCACAATAACAATTGATTATTTTATAATATAAAAATTTAAATAGTAATGAAACAAGAACAATTTTATTCAAATGATATGACATAATTTAAATGAAACTTCGGAATAAGAGTTTCAAGAAGTCTCATTTTCTTGGCTAGTTTTTGACACTTTCACTGAATATTTTTCAAGTAAAAATTTGGTAACAGTCTTTGGAAGCACATTGATATTAACTTTGTTATCAGGATGTTCTTTGTTCATATGTCTTCTAGTTCTTTCTCTATGTTTAAAACTCACTTCACAAACTGGGCATTTGTATGGTTTCAGCTCAGTATGAGTCATGGCATGAGTGCAAAAAGATTGAACCCTACTGTATTCCATTTGACAAACATTGCACTTTAACATTTGGCCCTTATTATGAACTAGTTTGTAATGATTGTCCCTTCTATTCTTAGTTGGAAACATTTTCCTACAAATGTCACATTCAAATGGCCTTTCCCCATTTTGTATTCTAATTGCCATTTTGCAATGATCACATTTCTCTTCAGCATTTTGAATGTTTTCACAGCACTTTCTTTGGACAGGATCAATATTATGGACACCTTTAATGTGTTTTAACAGTGTACTTCTGTGTTTGAATCCATTTCCACAATGTTCACAAACATGTTTTCTCTCCACGCCATGTGTAAGCATATGTGACTGCAATGACCCTTTGGTTTTAAAAGACCTATCACAATTTTCACATTTGAAAGGCATCAGTCCATTCTTCAAATGCTGAGCAAGTTTGTGCTGTTTCATATGTCTCTTTGAACCAAATACTCTTCCACAAACATCACACATAATAGACATGTGCAAATAATAATTGTGATCTCTCCATAATGCATGAGTATCTAATACTTTACTGCAGATCTTACATCTTATACCATCATTCCCAAAATGTAGCCTCTTATGCAAATGCGCATCATATGCTCCTTTAGTGACTTTCGTACAAATTTCACAATAATTAATTTTCTTCCTTTTGTTAGTAGTCTTTTTATTTATGATTTTATCAGTTTTCTTAGATTTAAGTTTTGCATTTATTCTTTCCAATCCAGTCTTATTCACATGCAAGTTACGTTTATCAACTGGATCACCACTAGTATTATAATTTTCTTTTAAACTTTCAGTGAAGCCTAACGCTGATGATGCATCAGTATCTGAAACATCATTTTCTTCTTTGAGAATGAGAGGTTCATTTTTGTTTGACTTTAATATGTTAGGAACTGTGTCCTTACCACTGGGTATGCATTCAAAGTCAAATTGAACACACAAAAGCTTAGTAAGTACTTGAAGCTTTTGTAAATTTGTCTGGGTGTGTATAATGGCTTCTCCTAAAGTTAAAATCTGAATAAACTTTTCCAATATTACTTGTTCAAAATCTGGACACATTAAAATTATCTCAGAGTCATGGGTGTCTATATCCAGCAAAGCATTTCTAAAGTTCATGCTTATTGCAGATAATAACAAGCTTGGTATTCTGAGCATATGCCCATCAGAAGAAATGATGGACATGTCTGAAAATTGCAATTCTGATAGATGAGATACCCAAAATGCTCTGTTCTGATATTTAACCAACCCATCCATCTGAAAAGAAGATTAATGGAATAGGTAAAAATTGTTGACTAGCATCATGTAGAAATTTATGTAAAACATATTTGTTAATATTATATTTTTACCCTCCACCATTTTCTTCTTTTTCATTTGCAATGAAACAGTAACAGTTGTTATACTAATATTCATGCTTCAAAGTTCCATTACATAAAAATTCAGTTTTTCTTTGTGTTCATCACTTAACCTCATATTATAATTAGCTTTTGTTTCAGGGTGTTCTTTTTTAATGTGTCTCCTTGCAGTCTCAGCATGTTTGAAGCCTTGATTGCAGGTATTGCAAATAAAGGGTGCTAAGTCACTGTGAATAATAGCATGTTTATAAAAATCAGGATATTTTGCAAATTGAACTGAACATGCTTTACACTGAATACTTGGTTTAATGTCCATGTGAACATTTCTTTTGTGATGATACACTCCAACCATGTTGGTAAATGTTTTTCCACACTCATCACAACTAAAAGGTCTTTCACCAGTATGAATCCTCATATGTTCATCTAAATTTTTCTGACAGGTAAATCGTTTATCACATTCTGTGCATATTATCTTAGATTCATGCAAGAAATGAACATTTTGCTTGTGAGATTTTATTTGGTCGGGATATTTAAATGATTTTCCACATAGATCACACATATGAGGTTTTTTATCAGTATGTTTATACATATGGAACTTCAAATTGCCTTTACTCTTAAAAGTTTTGTCACACTTATCACATTTGAAGTTTCTAGCAGAAGTGTGGACATTTCTTTTGTGGCTTTTTAAAATAAATCTATTTCCAAAAGTTGAACCGCATTCATCACAAACAACAGGAAGATGTTGGTATCTATGTCGAAAAAATAGTTCTTGGGTGTTCAGAATTTTATCACAGTGTGAGCACTTCAGTCCCTCCATGCCAAAATGTTCTTGCTTGTGAAGATGTGCTTCAAAGGCTAATAAAAATGTTGCTGAACAAATTTTACAAACATTTTCTTCTCTCCTCTTTTGCCTCTCCTCCTTCTTCTCTTTGTTTACAGCCTTGTCTGTTACATCATATTTTCGTGGTCTTCCCCGTTTCTTTTGACCTTTTTTGTATTTAATATCTTCACTCCTCTCCCCATTAGCAATGTTTTCTGCATTACACTCAGTTTCTGTACTTCTAAACTTTGTGTCTTCTTCATTGCTGTCTTCAGTATCAATAACTTCTAATTTTGTTATCACATCTTCATCTGTTATTTCTCTCTTAATGTCTGCAAAATATGCTTTTTCATAATCACCTAAATCTATTTTGCAATGAAGAGATCTCAATAAGTATATCAATTCCAATTTCATGTCTTCCTCTGGAAGCATCACTTCTCCTTGTGAAACCAATGTAACAAAATATTTTATTAAATGGTCTTTCATATCACAAATCATAATGAAGTTTTGCTCTAAATTGTCCATCAAAATTGCTTTGAGAAACGGACTAATAGATCCCAAAAGCATCTTTGATGTATGTATTATAGCACCATTTTCAGATTTAATTGCTAAATCATTGAATTCATTAGTGTGCAATGAATCTATCCAATTAACTCTCCCTGCAAGGGCCCTTTTAGTTAGGCCTTCATATTCTGCATCAGAGCTAATTTGTTCCCCCTCTTGTTTTATTCTGGCCATCCTCACATTTACCATAGGGTGCATCCTAACATTTTCCAATCTGAAATCAGAGATAGATTATTATTATATAGACTCAATAATATTGTTAACAGTAAGGGTGTGCATCTCTAACAAATGAAGCAAGGGAAGCAAAAAAGCAAGTGGAGAAACTGAAGTAAGTTGAAGCAAGTTAAGTGGAGCAACCCTTCAATATTGCTCTGCATGCTTCTCCAGCTTCCAGAAGTAAGCAGAGAAAATGACTACAGTTACTCCACTTTCTCCCTTTGATTCTTTTGCTTCCCTTGCTTTAAACTACAACAGTTGCTCCACTTGCTTCCTTTGCTTCATTTGTTAGAGATGCACACCCTAAAATACATCAACAGGAATAATCCAATTTATTCTTATTTCGTTTTAGATCATGTGCTGATTAGCAGAATTACTAGTCTCATCTTTTATCCATAAATTCAAATGTCTGTATTAATGCAATCATACTCATTCTGGCACTGCTGATGTAAAATTCGTCAAAAAGATGTTCTAGGAAAAATTGCTGCTGTTGTGAATGCTTCACATGTTGCAATATCCAAGTGGAGATTCCCAAAGATATTTTCCATACCCTAAGCAGATGTAAATAATGATTGGGAAGATAACAAAATTCATATTTGAATCATTTTTTGCTTCATATAATTTCTTACCTTCTATGTTGGCTGAAACAAGTTTAATTTTGAGCACTTTGATAAAATTATCCACTCAAACACATGACAACAAATCAGTTAACTGATTTCATAGTTCCATTGCAAAATCATTCCTAAGTTTTTCTTTGGATTCATCACTTAAATTTAAAGTAGTACATTTGGTATTCTTTTCAGGGTGCTCCTTTCGAGCATGTCTTCGTGCTGTTTCAAAGTGTTTAAAGCCTTGATTACAGATAATACACGTGATAGGAGCTATGTCACTGTGAACTATAGCATGTGTATAGAAATCGGAGTATCTCACAAATTTAAGCCCACATGCCTTACACTGAAGACTTGGTTTTCTATCCAAGTGCACTTCTCTCTTGTGAGCTTTTGTACTATACATGGTTTTAAATGTTTTCCCACACTCATCACAGCTAAAAGGTCTTTCACCAGTGTGGGTCCTCATGTGAATATCTAAACTTTTCTGAGAAATAAATCGCTTATCACATTCTTTGCAGATAATCTTTGATTCATGTAAGAAGTGAATGAGCTCCTTATGCTCTTTAAGATGGCGGTAATGTTTATATGACTTTGAACATAAATCACACATATGAATTTTTTCATCTGAATGGGAAATCATATGCAACTTCAAGTTTCCTTTACTCTTAAATGTTTTGTCACATTTATCACAGTTGAAGTTTTTGACTGAGGTATGGATATTTCTTTTGTGGCTCTTTAATATGAATCTATTTCCTAGAGTTAAACCACATTCATCACAAACAACAGGAAGATGTTGATTTTTATGTTGAAAAAATAACCTCTGTGTTGTAAGAATTGTATCACAGTGTGAACACTTTAATCCTTCCATACCATAATGTTCTTGCTTGTGGAAGTGTGCTTCAAAGGCCCATTTGAATGTAGCTGAACAAACTGTACAAGTGATCACCTCAGGGGCTGATTTGTTCTTTTGTTTTTTCCCTTTCTTTACTCTCTTTTCTAATACCTTAAATGTTCTTGGTGTTCTATTTCTCTTTTGAATTTGTTTTGACTCATCTTCTTCAAAAATATCCCTATCATCAAAATCAATTTCAGCATATGACTTAGTTTTTGTACTTGTAAAATTTGAGTCCTCTCCATTGCTATCTTCATTTTCAATTACTTCTAATTTTGTTATCACATCTTCATCCGTTATTTCTCTCTTTATGCCTGACAAATATACTTTTTCATAATCACCCAAATCAATCTTGCAATGAAGAGATCTCAATAAGTACATCAATTCCATCTTCATATCCTCATCTTGAAGCATTACTTCTCCTTGGGAAACTAATGTCACAAAGTATCTAATCAAATGATCCTTCAAATCACAAATCATTATTAAATCTTGCTCTAAATTGTCCATCAAAATTGCTTTTAGGAATGGACTAACTGATCCCAAAAGCATCCTTGATGTATATGTAACTGTACCACTTTCGGATAAAACAGCAAGATCATTGAAGTCATTGGATGACAAAGAATCTATCCAATTAATTCTTCCAGTTAGGACATTTTTGTCCAAGGCTTCTGATTTGGCAATAGGGCAAATTTGCTCTCCCTCTTGCTTTAGTTTCTCCATCATCCCATTATTTCTATCTGAAATGGAGAATTGAAATCATATATTCTCCTTCAAGGCAGACTGGTGTGACATTTTTTATGGTCAAATATTGTGTGAAAAGCTGTCAAATGACCTTTTATAATATTTAGAAATGTTCTTGATAATTTCTCTTTGAAAAATTTCCCAAAATTTAGATTGAAAAATAATGGTGAGTGGCAACTCATTTTGAGTTTTTGTTTTGAATTAGAGGCAGGACTTGAGTTTCCCCCTAAAAATTTGAATCTCTCCTTGCAGCAACACTTCCTTCTTTTTAAAATGCACAAATTCAAATTCATATGCCACTCCCGATTATATTTGAAACTGAAATTCAGTAACTTGTGTTAAAAATCAATGTTATACAAGATCAGACTTTTTTAGAAATCATTTTACAGCTATTTACGCAAAATTAGACCATAAAATTTTTCACGTCCGTCTGCCTTTCATTATATTCTTAATTTGTTCAACATTGAATACCAGTGGACATTATAGATCATTATTTTCAGAAATTTTGTATTTTAAATATTCTAACTCTTTGCACTTTTAAGAATGTTTTAAATAGATGAGGAATTTGATTTTTTTGCAATTTCGGAGCTCTTTGGGAGTATTCATCTAAGTTCTCAATTTCTATTACTTTTAATGAATTTTCTAAGAGACTTGCACATTACAAAGATTAATTCCTCACAAATTTCCCATGACACAACTCAGTAAATATTCATTACCACAAATAATTTTTAAGTGTCATTTTTGGCAAAACTGATACATTTCTCATCAAGCTCATTTTAAATTTTGGGCTGCTTCAGACCTACAGAAAACATTGTCACAAGAATAATTTGCATTGACATCAGGAGAGAATCATTAACCATTTGTCCAAATGTTTCTTGATATCTTCACTTAAAGTGCTGTCTACATTTGTCTTTAAGATAGGGTGTTCCTTTGCTATGTGTCTCCTTACAGCAGTAGTATGTTTAAAACCTTTGTTACATCCGTGACATTTGTAAGGACTAAATTCACTATGTGTTACAGCATGCTTATAATATTCACTTAGACTTGGCTGTGTTAATCCGCACCGCTTACAAGAATATTTGTCTTTTCTCTGATGAGTTTTTCTTTGATGGTAATTTAAACTTCTTCTTTGTGTAAATGACTTTCCACATGTGTCACATGAAAAATTTCTTTCTCCAGTATGCATTCTCATGTGAATCTCTAACTGCTTTTCTTCAGTAAATCTTATTTCACATACATCACAAATGATATTCGAGTGACGTCTTAAATGGACATCACTAATATGTACTTGTAATGTTGTATCTTTCTTGAATGCTTTTGCACATAAATGACAAACATAATTCCTAACATCTGAATGTACTATTTGATGTCTATTTAAAAGTTCTTTTGTTCTGAAAGCTTTTGGGCACTTCTCACATTTAAAATCTTTCCCTTGAGTTTTATAATGCATTACCTCTTTGTGGATTTTTAAGTAGGATTTTGTGCTACTCACAAAACCACAAATGTCACAAACCACTTTCTGATGAAGGTATTGATGTGTTCTGAATAGAAAATATGTATCTAATATTTTATCACAACCATGACATTTCAGTCCCTCCTTGCCAAAATGTTCCTTTTTATGAAGATGTGCATCATAGCTATATTTTATGGTTATCCCACATTCAGCACAAGTATGATACAAATTTCTGGTTCTTCCTGTTTTACTTTCTTTTTTCCTTTTCTTCTTTGGTTTCTGTTCTGAACCTTCTACTTTACCTTCTTCATTTGGTTTTTTATCTTTTTCTAGAGCTTTTTTCTTATTCTGACTCTTAATTTCTTTGCGCTGAAATTGACCCGTAGCATTTCTTATTCTTCTTTTCTTCTTTTTAATTGGTTTATTTTCATCATTTTCCAGAAAATTCCAATCAGTAGTATCAATTTCCTCTTCCAATCTTCCATCATTCTTTATTTCAGACACATCTAATATCTCACTCTTCAATTCAATATCTCCAATGATTACCTCAGCTTTAATAAACTCTTCTTTCACATCAACCTTAAATGTATCAAAGTAAGGCTCATCACTAAGATTAATCATATCACATTGCAATGTTTGCAGTAAATCCATTACTTCATATTTCAAATTCTTGTTCATAAGTGTGACTTCTCCATTTGATATCAAGGAGACAAAAGTTTCAAAAATCATATCTTGAATATCACAGATTAAAATCATTTCATCAGACTTTTCTTGCATAACATCTTCAATAAGAATTGACCTCAACAATGGACTCACAATACTCATTAATACTCTAGAAGTTTGAATAACTTTCCCATTTCCCACTCGCACTCCAATGTCATGAAATGTTGTATCTTGTAATGAACTTATCCAATGCACATGACCCCTGATAGTATCATTATCCATTATGATGCCAGATCTGGAACAAGATAATAATCAAAGATTAACCGTATCCACGCCAATGATAAAAAATTACCGTTGCTGTTGGAGCAATACGATAAAATTTTACGGGAAACTGCATATCATATACAGTGAACTTCATCTAGAATTGCGAATTTTTGTGGGAGCTCTAGCAGAAATTTTTCACTTTTATGCTTGAAAAAATAATTATCTTCCCACTATCCTGACACCTCATAGAACCCCCCATAAGCTTTTGGGGTCAAAATTCAAGAAAAATTTAAATTCTCATATTTTTTTCCATAGGAAAACATGTAAACAAACCAGCAGCTGGCCCCGTATTTAACCTTATTTTTCCTGTTGAAAAAATATAGGAATTTAAATTTTTCTTGAATTTTGACCCCAAAAGCTTATGGGGGGTTCTATGAGATGTCAGGAAAATGGGAACATAATTATTTTTTCAAGCATAAAATTGAAAAATTTCTGCTAGAGCTCCCACAAAAATTCGCAATTTTAGATGAACTTCATTGTACTCTTCCAGATAATGCTCATTACCCTAAAATTTTTCCAATACCTAGTCTAGATTGCTGGCAAAACTGTGCGCTCATTAAGCGTAAAACCCATTTTAATTGGGTCTTATATTTATTACCAATTAGTCAATCTTTAGCATTTACAATTCTTTTTAAGATGGATATAATATTCAGATTCTCTAGAGACAAAAATTGATTTGATAATGATAATTGATCAATTTTTAATGCTTGACCAGATTTTTATATTGGTGGAATAAGCTGGTAATCTTGATTTCAAGGAGAAATTCACAATCATGAGAGTGAGTAGCACTAATGACCAATTAAATCTATCAATTTGGTTAATTTATCAACATTTTCAAATTGATAGCTTCACATTTTATATTGGTTTACAATACTAAAAATTACTTCCTCTGTCTCAAAATAGATAGGGTCGTTCTCTTGTTTATGTAACACGCTGCTTTTTGCGGAATTTGATATACATATTTTGCTTCAATAAAGTGTGAACCAATTTCCGCAAAAGAGCAACATGTGACAAAAGCAAGAGAACGGTCCTATCTATTTTGAGATGAAGGAAGTACCCAATTGCTCTCTGTACCTGTTGAGTAGCTGATGTGGATGTTGGACAATAGGTTTTGAAGACTCAGCTAGTTGGCACTTTAGTCTGCTTGCAGCAAGTATATCAGCACTGGTACCATCTATATCAGGTGGTGTCTTTTCCTTATTCAGGTCAGCAGAATTGTCTATGCTGTTACTTTTTACAGCAGCTGCTGCATCAGGATTCAACCTGTTGTTGTTATTGATGTTGTGGTTGTTGATGTTGTGGTTGTTGATGTTGTTGTTGTTGTTGTTGTTGTTGCTGCTGCTGCTGCTGCTGAACCCACAAAGGGTGCATCTGGATGCAAAATGGTGAGGAGTTAGAAACATGCTGTTCAAGAAGAGGGAGATTGAAATGCTACCAAAAATCTGAAACAGAAATAAATAAGTTCAGGTTATCAATTCTAAGAATGTACAATTTTTACTTTGCGCAGCAAGGTATCAGAACCACTGGCGTGGGGGTGGTGGGGGTGTCAAATGTTAAAAGTCCTCTAGGAATCGGCTCTTACAACAGGTTTCATGCTTTCCAAGGGAATATTAATACCAAGGAAATTTGTCAGAAGTGTCTAGGTCTCAGGTTCACATACATTGTTGTTCTCCTTCTTGTCATTGTTCTCAAGAAATACAGTTTACAAGTTACTAGACTTGCCGAAATGCTTACCAAGGGAATATTAAAAACAATAAATGTTATTAGAAGTGCTCAGGTCTCAACTTCACATAAATTATCATTGTTCTTAGGAATAATTGTTTCTATGTTCTGAGGTAAAATTATTCTGTATAATCTCTTAAACGTCTTAAAATCCAAGAAACATTTTTACCCTGAAGTCCTAAAAACAATAGTATACCTGAGCTTACTTATTAGCAGATGTCCTAATAATAAACAAAGGGTCTTTCCTGCTATCAAAAATTAGTCTCACAAGATATGAAATGTTATGTAAGTAGAATATTATCACCTTAATCATGAAATTTAATCAATTTAATAAGGTGATTTTTCTACAGAGACCATTTTTGTCAATATTAAATATTATAAAAGCAGAAACATTGATTAAGAGAAATGTTATGTAAATATAATATGACAAATTTGATCATTGAGAGATCAAGATGATTTTTATATGGAGACCATTTTTCAAAATTAAATGTTATGAAAGCAGTGAAATATTATGTAAATGGTCGTGATTAAATTCATCCAGCATTTTTTTCGAAGGTGATTATAAAGTTTCCATGGACTCCTCCAAATAATATGAGACCAAAATTAGATCTTTGAGATGTCAGGTGGCTGAAAAATTTAACATTTCATCTGAACACTTTTTCAAGGTTCAAAATTTTGAAGTACATTACTTTTAATTTGTTGATCGATATTAATGAAACCAAAAAAAAATAAGTCATGGGGATGGAAATATTCCAATTGAAGAAAAGAAAGATAAAATTTTTCTGCTTCCTAATGGTTCGGAGAAATTTCATGTAAATGTAATATTATCACCATGATCATGCAATTTAATAAAGAAATCAAGATGATTTTTCTATGGAGACCATTTTTCTCAATATCAAATGAGGTGTCCCATTGGACATTTGAAAATGAAAATTTAGTCCAATTTCAAGAAAATGGCATTTTAAGTTTTCCATTATGTAGTAATTTCATTGTGGTAAGATGGTAGAAAAGCACTTTTTAGACTTTGGCGGTAGCGGGATTCGAACCGACGTTCCATCGCTCAAATCTCAAAGTGTCTCTTGCCTTAATCCATTATGCCACAGAGACATCCCTAAAACAGGATGTTCCACAGCGCATTTCATATGGTTAAGCCCACTTTGAGATTGGAAATTCCCTCCAGACTCCGAGTTTGACCTTTTTGGGATGGACGAATCACTCATCCTATAACCCAAGGTCTCTCAGATATTGCCTAGTCCGTAAACACGCATCGCTGTTAGACGTTTTTGGGTGGTTATGAAACAACTCTAGCAATGCATGTCAGGTGCCAAGGACAATAGTGATAGGATGGTAGAAAAGCACTTTTCAGACTTGTCTCTGTGGCATAATGGATTAAGGCAAGAGACACTTTGAGATTTGAGTGATCTCAACCATATTATACAGTAATGGACGTTTTTGGATCCTCTTTTGCGTTGGAAATTTTGGTCGGTCTCTTCAAGC
>JAOWAT010289176.1:0-17226 GCA_028571025.1 Longipedia americana
TGAAAGTTTCAGTCTGATCCGTTAAGTTTTGAAGAAGTTAGAAGGATTTTCAGTTTTATTGTAGTAACTTTTGGCTCCAAAAATGGCCAAAATTTTTGAAAAAATTTCTGTACAAAAAATTACTGAAAATGTCCAAAAACATCAGTTTCAGGTTGATCCGTTAAGTTTTGTAGAAGTTAAAAGGATCGTTTAAACTTGTCTTAGAAGAAGGAAAAGGAGGAGGAGGAGGAGGAGGAGAAAAAAAGTCAGTCTAAGACCAGGCGTTCTGCCTGGTAAAAATGGTGGATTAGGTGAACCATATACTTATATTATTGTTAACCTGATCCACCATTTGCAATTAAAATCACCAAGACCATGTTTATTCATTTCATGTTAAGACATCATGGAATCCCTAACACACTAACACATACGGTTGTATATCAAAAGGGCAAAAATCACTTGAGCGACCTTCACTTGAGCATTGGATCATTTGAGCGCCTATTCAAAAGGGCGACAGATCAAAAGAGAACCACTCACTTGAGCATTGGATCATTTGAGCGCCTTTTCAAAAGGGCGACAAGTCAAAAGAGCCTAAAGTATTTTGTGTTTCTGAGTTTTTCATTTTTAGAGTTGTTTTAATATTAATTAATTTTCCAAACACTTGGCTATTTCTTTACAAAACTTCCTGAACTTTTTAGGGTTTTAGAAAACTTATGAAACTTTGCTACACAAAGTTAAGAAAATGGGAAAAATTTTAAATCTGAGAACCTGTTATTTTTTTAATTTAAAAAAACATTCAACCCAGAAAAAACACTTAAAAATTACTTTAAAAACTAGCCTATTCATAGAATATTGATTCGTGATATGATTATTTGCATGCATTTTCAGAAAATCAGCAAAATCTGTTTTCTTCAAACAGATTTAACATTTGTTTTATTAGAAGTATACTTTAACTGAAAAAAAAAACAATATCTGTGGCTGTACTACTCAATCATTTTAAAGAAGAGAGTCATAATAAAGAATTGATTTCAAAGTAACAATAATAAAGGATGTCAAAAATTGTTTTAACTTGTCAAAAATTGAATTTTTGAAAACTTTGTCATTGTGATATGAAGTACCATTTTAAAAATTAATTTTCTCTATGTTATGCACGGCCATTTTTAATGTCTTTCTTCATTCTCAAAAACGTGCTTTTGTTTTTGTTTATTTTGAATTTGACAACTATCAAAACAAAAAAGAACCAGTGGTGAGAGAAAGAAAATATTTCAGAAAACTTTATGAAAAATTTTAGTACATACAGCAAAATTATTTCATATTTCCTGTTGCAAGTAACTTCTACAAGGTAAGTCTGATTGATTTACAGAATTTCAGTTTTAATCAATTTTGGGAAATGAACGGGAAAAAATTGGGCAAAAAAAGAGGAGTAAAGGACCTCAGCTTTAGATGTTGCCTGAGAAAATGAGACGTTTTAATTTTTCTTTCTTAGCTGAAACATGGAGTACAGATTTCTTGGAAACACAGGACTCAAAGTCTCAAACTTGTGTCTGGGAACAATGACATTCGGTCCTACACCAAATAGACCAGGTTAGTCTGTATAATGTGTGTGCTTTTGCTGCTGCCAAGGATCAGAGACCCCCAGGGCAGCAAAGGAAAAGTGCAATTTTATAGATTCATCTTCAAGTTCTTCTTCTTGTTCTGCCATTTCTGAAAGTCGGCAGTAGTGATGCCAATCAATACACCTACAGGCTTTTTTTGGAGCTCAGTTTTGGAAAAAATTCTCAGTTTTGAAAAAAATCTCATTCTTTATAAAATATTTCTCAGTTTTTGGAAAATTTAGCTTCAAAATCTTCAAGTTTCTTGTAAAGTCAAGAAAATTCGCCCAAACATGGTGATATTCCAGCAAAAAAAGTTAAAAAGGAGAACTTTTTAACGCCTAAGAATTTCGTAAACCTCAGTTTTGCTATTTTTCTCAGGTTCCCTAAAAATTTCCGCTCAGTTTTGGAAAAAAATTGTCAAAAAAAGCCTAACCTGTTACATCCCCTCTTTAGGTCAATGCACTGAACAATTATCCCACCAAATTCTTGATGCTTATGTTGACGCTGGTGGAAACTTCATTGACACAGCAGATGTCTATCAAGCTGGAGCTTCAGAAACAATAATTGGAAATTGGCTCAAGAAGAGAAATGACAGACAAAAATATGTCATTGCTACAAAATTTGCTGGGGTAATTTTAGACATAAGTAGCATTTTAATAAATGTCTCAGTTACATTTGAATATCATCAATATTTGGAGTATAAACAATGCACATGCTTTGTTTAAACACCACGAGTTAAATTTGAAAGAAACTGTTTCAATAGAAGACTCAATGAGATAGTAAATGTGAAAGTTGACTCTCATTTCAGCCTATGGACCCTAAGGACCCAAATTGCATGGGAGGTTCCCGCTCACACATCCTATGGAGTGTGGAACAGAGCTTGAAGCGATTGCAGACTGACTACATTGACCTGCTGTACATTCACATTTGGGATAAGGGAACTCCCATTGAAGAAACCATGACCACACTCAATGATCTGGTCAGGCAGGGAAAGATCAGATACTTTGGTGCGAGTAACTTCACTGGATGGCAGGTATGAGAAAACTTGGGCTATTGCTTCTTGGTGCACAACGCTAAGAATGATAAATATGAAAAGACATGAAATTATCCCCCAGAGAGAAAATCAAAATTGCAATTTTTAAGATGTATTTTTATAAGTCACATAAAAACTGAATTCTAAAAGGTATAAATTTTGTTGAGAACAAGGACAAGTACATCCTGAAGCAGCCGAAGAGCCAAACAGAAATAAGTTCCTGTTGAAACAAATAGCAAGAACAACATAATTTTGGAGTCTTAACTCCAAAGGAAAGGAAACTGGGGTTATAAGTTCAATACAGCTTAATGCACCATGTTCTGAATGTATAGGGTACTAATTGTGCAGAATAATGAAAACAGAATGTCAAAAGTACCCCACATAAAAAATTTGGGTGTCCTAGCTCCAAAGTAAAGGAAACTAGGGTGAAAAGTTCAAAAAGGCTTAATGCGCAGGGTTCCAAATGACCTTTGTACTAAATGTGCAGGGAAATGAAAACAGAATGTCAAAAGTACCCCATATACAAAATTTTGGTGTCCTAGCTGCAAAAAAGGAAACTAGGGTGAAAAGTTCAAAAAGGCTTAATGCACAAGGTTCTGAATGTCCCGGGTTCAAAATGCACAGGGTGATGAAAACAGATTGTCAAAATACCCATTTACAAAATTTGGGTGTCCTAGCTCCAAAAAAGGAAACTAGGGTGAAAAGTTCAAAATGGATTAATGTGCATGGTTCTGAACATCCAGGGTTCTAAATGCGTAGGGTAATGAGAACAGAATGTCAAATGTACCCACTTACAAAATTTAGGGGTGCTAGCTCAAAAGGAAAGGAGACTAGGGCAAAAAGTTTAAAAAGGCTTAATGCCCAGGATTCTGAACGTCTTGGGTATTAAATGCGCAGGGTAATGAAAATAGAATGTCAAAAGTACCCACATACAACATTTGAAGGTCCTAGCTCCAATGGAAAGGAAACTAAGGTGAAAATTTTTAAAAATTCCAATGCACAGGGTTCTGAACTTATAGGGCCCTGAATGCGCAGGGTACAGAATGGCGCTGAAGGGGCGTCAGGTCCCCCCCCCCAATGGCATAGGAACTTCACATTCAAAATTTGGAAGCCCTAGGTCAAAAGGAAAGGAAACTAGGGCGAAAAGTTCCATTTTGCTGAACAACAACAAAAAAACCAAGTAAATCTCTGAGCAGTCATGTTTTGTTACAAAACTTTTGGCAAAATATGATTGCATATCAGTCAAGGCCTTAACTGAACCATCATTATATACTTGATATACTTGTTCCTAGACTATGGACTTACCGTATTTCCTCTTTTATTGTCCCTCCCTCTTTTATTACCCCACCCTCCTGTATTGCCCTACCCCTGATCCTGAAAAGAATTATAGTCCCATTCTCTTCTATAACCCAATGGAATTATACAATTTACATTTATAAGTGATGAAAATTGCATTCTAATGTTAAATGCTGGTCAATGTTATATGTAAAACTGAAAATACATGAGTACCATAATTTTACTTGAATTTCCAGTATGTATAAATTGCTCTAAAATCAAGTCAAAAATACTTATTTCTAACACTGAAAATATAGTTGTGCTTTGGAATTATGTGAAATTTTCTTTTAACACCACCCTCTAATATAGCCCCACCCTCTTGTATTGCTCCACCCTAAAAAATCCACATGGGCAATAAAAGAGGAAATACGATATTTATGCAGTATTTTTTCACTAAATTGCAAGGCACTGAGACATCTTGTACAGATGGACTTTTTACTCCTTGATTCAAAATTTAAACCCCTTCCAGGCTTATTTTGGAGAAAGAGTTGATTCATTCTCCCCCTCCCCCCATTACTTGTTGTATTTACCCTATGCCAGAGCAGGTTTGTTATTTTCTACTCTTAGTTCAATTAATAAGGTTTGCCACTCTGATAGACATTCTCTTCCTGTCTTTAGGTACAACTAGCCAGTGAGACAGCCAAAAGACTGGGCATCCAAAATTTCTCCTGCCTCCAGAACCAATACAACTTACTTGTCCGCGAAATTGAATGGGAAGTTACTGAAGTCTGCCAAAGAGAGGGTGTCGGTCTGATCCCATGGAGTCCATTGAAGGGAGGTTGGTTGACCGGAAAGATGAAGAAAGGAGAAGGTGCACCTGAGGGGTCCAGGATCCATTTCAAGTCTCAACCTGGTCAGAAGCCAGATCAATCCGCACCAAGTTTTGACTCATTTGCATCTCAAGATAGAACTTGGAACACTCTAGAAGTTTGTGAAAGAATTGGGAAGAAATATGGAAAACCCATAGCACAGGTACGTTAACATAAAATCATAAATTAGTGAAAACTAACAGAAAGAATTCCCACCTCCATTCCAATCAGATCGGATAAGAATTTTTTGACTGAGTGAGATTAAAGTATTCTCGTTTTAATAGAATATTCTGATCCAATAAGAATTTTCTTACTGAATCTTGATTCATGGCTTACATTTTGTTCTCATTTATGATTGTGTAAGTTCTGATAGCTAAGTTGTACCAAAGAGTTGACTGTTATTTACAAAGAAACTTTGCCAAACCAGCCACTTTACAATGTTTTTGGGTAGGTTATGTTGATATGATCTGAGTAGGAATTGTGAGAATATTCCAAAAACTAACCCTATGTGGGCCACTCGTGGCAGGGCAGATGCTTTCATTGGATCAAGCCCTGGGATCATGAAAGAGATTTGTCTGGGGTTCATGAGGGGATCATGCCCATTGAAGTGTCGTAAAAAAGAGGCTTGGCTTTTGCAAATATTTTCAAGAGCAATGAACTCCCAGATTTTTCCATTTGTTATTACAAATTTAAAGGTTCCTCTAGCATATGAGCTAAACTTCATTTTTGACTTTAGTGGCCCCTAAAAAACCGCTTTCTAAGATTAGCAATAGTTTTGCGTTACTCATTGCACAATTTTGTGTTTGTCCAGTTGCTTTGCCATTGCAAATTTTTCATGAAATAAGTTAATGCAAAATTATTTTCCGTTACCTTTTGCTAGAAGATTTTGCAATAACTTATGTAAAGTTTTTACAAGAGTGTGATCATATGGAGATCATACCCAAGGAGTATGCAGGGAGGATTCATGCTGGCTAATCATGTCCAGTGATCATGTGGGAGATCATGCCCTGAGGATCTTGTCATTGTAGTTAACATATAGACTAAAATTGCATTCTTTCATGCATGCAGGATTTTAGATTCCAATCCTTGTTTCATTTTAGGTGGCAATCAATTGGCTGCTCTGCAAACCCAATGTTCCCTCTGTTATTTTCGGATGCAAGACAGTTGCTCAAATGAATGACAATCTTGGTGCCATGGGTTGGAAAATGACTGAGGAGGAAATGAAAGAACTTGATGATGTCTCTCATATTCCACCACCTTATCCATATGAAATGATCAACAGATCTAATAAAATGGCTCTCCGTGGATAATTCCATCTATTTATTATGAATAAAAGTGGTCAACTCAAAAATAATCTACGTAGGGTTTTATTTTTTCATTTTCCTCTTAATTCAAAGAATTTCGAATTCCTTTTTTATTAACCCCCAAAAGTATTGGACTTTGTCTGTGACAAAATTTTTAACAAACGTGAGCTAAAGTATAGAGTCAGTATGAAAAAAAGATATAGATAATCACTATTCTCACTGTTAGAAATCAGTAAGTGAAAAAACGTATGGTCCATATGTTTCAAAACGAAAACTTATAACCCATACACTTTTGCACTTACTGAATGTACGTTTTACCCATTTAATCATATGAAATGTTTACGCTGTATCTGTAAAAAAGTACAATGATATTATGTAATTGCCTAAAAACGTATGATTCACACGTTTTCGTTTGACACTTTTTTAACAGTGCTGTCTTATAAAATTATTAAATGAAATGATAAAATGTGATTTTTATTCTATTATAACCTGAGGATGGGTTTGGGACCTTAAAAGAAAACGAATCCAGTGATTGATGTGAATGCAAGAGAGACTGCAGCACACTGTCTTGTTTATTATTGTTGATACCCCTCTGAGTTATTGAAGTGATTTTGGAACCCTTGGGTACCCTTTAAAAACCAACTTGATTGGGACCAGAAATAAATTCAAAAACTTTTCCACAAACCCAAATCCTGGGCACTCCTGGGCAAAAGGAGTTTTGCACATTTTTTGATATTTTGATAATAAATTTCTAACTCGGCCAGGGTAAAACCTGCAAAAAATTTCATAAAACAAAAAATAATGGGAATCATGAAAGAAAACTTTCTTGACTTCACAAATCAATCCGTATCATACCCCATCTTTGAGTTATGATGAGTTTTGAATTACCCATTTTTTGCCCAAAATTTTGAGTTACATGGTGTTTTCAGAATTTTTCAAATTTTTCTGTAGGATTCTTCTTTTAGTGGCAAAATATGAGATGTAAACTAAAAATTACATTTCAAAACTTTACAGGGGCCTCAGAACCTCCATATGAGGATAACAGTCCACTGTGGTGCACAATCATATCTCTTGACGTGGTTTTCAATTTTTGTTAACTCTTAGTTTTCTCAAAATTTCACATTCCTTGATATTTTGTCAGAATTGATGCTTAGGTAAATTATTCTGAACTACTATCTAAAACACAACATAAATTCAGTGAAAAAAAGTGATGCTACAAGCAAAGCAGGAACTCTTGAATTTGCTCTATTTACTCCCAAGTTACCCCCAAAACTTAGGGTTGCATTGGAAAAAATTAATTTCTGCCACAATATATAATGAAAATATTTGAAACTTTCATGATCTTGAGAATGATATCCAATAAAATGTTTGTTTGAATTTGACAACATAATTTCAATCATTGTATTTTTGGACCACTGTCTTCATACAATATTTTTGTAAAATATTTACAAGTATTAAAGAATCAAAACAGTCATCTAAATCATGAAAACGGTGATTCTACAGTATTGAATCTGTCGTGAAAAGTCCTAAATTTTTCTAATTTGATCTCAAACTTTTGCTACAAAATCTAAATTTGGAAAAAATTGTTGAAAACTCAAAATTCTTGAAGCAAGTTCCAAATTTCCCAACTAGTTCCAAAATTTCCACGTTTTACCGTTTGCCTGAAGAAGAATCTCATCCCAAATACAAAATTGGCCGGACGAGAAAATAATGAAAATCACCTATTTCTATTTTGAGTTTTCTCCAATTTTAAGGAAAATGTTGAAAAAAACTATGGAATGTTTCAGAAACTGGAACGTTTCTAGTTTTTGAAACTATTCTTACTTTTATCATAACCTCTCTCCTACTCAGAGAAAATTGAGTGTTAAAATGGGTGATTTTTATTATTTTTCCGTCCGGCCAATTTCGTCGGGACGGAGAAGTGTCACTCAAGATATTCAATTCCCGTTTTGTAAGTTGCAAAGCCACTGAAATGCCATTAGTGCTGTGCAGTTTGTAAGCTGATTCCCATGCAAAGAGTAAAATATTGGCTTTTTGGTGGCTTTGTATCAATTTTATGTATATAGCAGATAGATTATAACAAACAAACCATGTTTGGAGGCGCGGTGAAGCCTATTCATATTGACAAACCCCAAATAAACTACAAAATCTTTTTCATCAAGTGGAACGAATTTGTCCAAGTCCATGATGCAATGAGCTGCTGTCAGAATAACTCCTCGGCTGATGACAGATCCTCCACATTTACCGCTTAAAAGAGTTGAAATAGACAATGATTAACCTTCTCACAGAGTTATTTCACAGCGCAAAAAACGAAAATAGGGCTAAAATTGCATGCATCTTTGTACCCTAAATCATTAAAAAATTAGTTCTTGTACCTATTACCCTTATTATGACATGTTTTTTAATTCTAAAAATATTGAAAATTGCAAGCAAATTCGATTTCAGGCTTTTTCACTTATTTTCAAGAATTGAGTAAATTTTCAATTTGCGGCTTGAATATCAGAGTTAACAAAAATTTTATTTTTGACTTTGTGACTCTTTTTATTACCATTTTTTGATATTAAATGAATTTTGATCAATATCCAAATGAATCACTCATAAATTGAATTTTCTTATTTAGTAGAATTTTTTAATTCTATATTTCAATTTTTCAGTACCATTTCGAATTTGCCCGACCCTAGTTTTGATATAATTTGATATATTTAAGTATATTCCTTCAGTTTAAGCTCTAAAAAAGGGCCGAAATCTGACGAACTGCAATCTAGACCACCCTTCTTGAATATATAATGGGCACTCAAATTTTGAGCTTATGTTTGATTGGGACAATTTTACTTTTAGGATTGAAGTATTAGGGTCTAATGACTTATTATAGAAAACTTTCATTGAAAACAATCAACTGAAAAAAATTTAGTGTCATATTTTTTCCAAAATTTCAGAATTTTTGGGCAAAAATGAAAATAATGGTAAATTCGTTCAGATTTCAATACAATTGTATCAGAATAAAGTAAAAGTTATTTCACAACAAAAATTTTGCCAAAACACATCCTATGCCATGTCACCCTAGTAAATGGCAAGTGTGTGCACTTATTGTGATAGAAATGGCAGACCTATTACAATTTGAAAATGCAATTAGTTGGTACTAGCGGATATGCCCGGCGTTGCCGGCACATTTCTGGAGTCACTAAAACAAATCAAAAAGTCTGAAAATGATTTTGAAGTAATATTTTGGATTTTATCCAATAAAAAGTACCCAAGGAATTCTCGAAAGAGGAGATACATTACTTTGCATGTTTGGGGGTAAATACTTGAAAGAAGAGATAATTGAGGTCCATATTATTGCATGGGCTTTATCTCTTCTTCGATAGTAGGGAAGTAATTGAATACATCTTGAATACATGAAAGAGGAGATAGCTGCTAATTGCCTTTCATTGCAATCAAATTAGAATTGTTAAAATATCGTATTTTTACTTAATATCTGTGTAATTTTATATGCTCAGATTATAAGTTAGAGCATAAGGCTACCTCATGCCAAATTTCAACTCATTTTGTTCGGCGGTTCTTTCGGAGTTCACGAACAAAGTTTTCTCTTTTTGTTGATATTGGCCTCGTATTTTTCCTCTTGTTCATATTGACGTCTCTCAACTCTGTTTTATATATATAGATGTCAAATGATCTTGCAAACTTACTCTGTTTCAAAACGGTGTAGAGTGAGAACGATTAGGATTATTATACACAGCAGGCTTTTTTGCCCGATTTTTAAAAGTGCCCATTTTCTAAAAATTATATAATTTTGAGTTTTGACATTTTTGGAGCTGAGTTACTGAAAAATTTCCCCAAAATGTGCCTAATATTAGCAGTGTGAGTATCAGGAAAACTACGGTGAGTTTTGCGAAAATTTGTTCTGAGTTTCGCAAAATTTTTTGGCAAAATAAAGCCTGAACAGAGACCTCCCATTGACTTGAAACAGCGTCAGGTGTTGTTATTTTCTTTAAAAATTAGACCAATTATCGAGAAAACTCAACCAATTTTGATATAAAGTAGGGTATGGTCTCTTATGCATTGGCAATGTGTGTTCACTCAAGCAACTTATAACAGCTGTCATTGAAATGGAATCAGGCATAGACTTCAGTAGAATTACATACACATCAAATCTCTATAGAAGTTACAGTTCTATTGTGTGACAGTCTCGAGCACTCTTCAGCCAAATAGCAAGGGAGAAGAAGAGCAACCTCGGCTTTGCTACTTCAGTGCGCACAGGACTTCAGACAACAGCTCATTTATATAGCAGGGATCTCTTGAGATAATTTGAAATTTGTTATTGAGTGAGAAATGAAATAAAGTAAATGTATGCTTGATTATTTTTGTCATTTTTGATTTATATAACACGTGACATGAATGGATTTTGATTTAAAACATTTTCAAAATTGCAATTCTAATAAAGCTACAAAATCAAGGAGAATACACTCATTTTTCTTTGTAAGAAAATTTTTTATAAGAATATAAAGCTCAGATTTTCAAAATTTATTAAGTGCAAATAAGAATATTGCTAAATAAAAAGTCGAGCTTCAACTAAATTTTCTGTATTCTTATAAAACAAGCACGAAACCTTGCAACGACTGCTGCCTTTGATAATTTGAGTGAAAGAGTGAAAGGATCACGCCACACGAACTGTATAAATCAAATGAAGTGTTTTAAAAGTCTAAGATTATGTCAAAATTTATTTGAAACATTTGAAAATTTTGAAAAATTTGAAAATTTTGAAAATTTTGAAAGAATTGAGAATTTCAAAATATTTGCAAATTTTGAAAAATTTGAAAAATTCGGAAAATTTAAAAATCTTGACCAAACTGGAAAATTTTGACAAAATTTGAAGATCTTGACAAAATTTGAAAATTTTGACAAAATTTGAAAATTTGGATAATTTTAAAAATTTGGAAAAATTTTGAAATTTTGAAAAGTTAGAAAACTTTGAAAAATTTGAAAAATTTGACAACATTTGGAAAATTTGGAGAATCTTAAAATATTTGAAAAATTTGAAAAACCAGAAAATTTTGAAAGTTTTGAAAATTTTGAAAATTTTTAAAAATTTGAAAATCTTTAAAAATTTGAAAATCTTTAAAAATTTGAAAATCTCCAAAAATTGAAAATTTTGAAAAATTTGAATAAATTTTGAAAATTTTAAGTGTCTTGAGTGTCTTTGATTGTCCAAAAACTTTCCGAATGTCTTTGATTGTCTGATTGTCCGATTTTCAGAAATGACAGAAAAAAAGAACAAGAAAACAAGTTGAAAAGCGACTGCACCTCACCAGCAGCAGTAAAAAATGGTGTATGTGCCTGAGTCAGGTATAACAAGTTTTAATTTTAATTTTATTACATAACCTTAGACAGCCGTACCCCAAAAAAGAGTTTTGTGAAGATTATCATTCGAATTGAATCTGTATCTCATTGTTCGGCTGCCATTAATTTTTTTTCGCATTAGGTGGTCGCCATGGTTACTTCCTCCATCCTGATTTTCTTTAAGACATTCTGTAGACATTTCAATATGTACATCAGCTGATGCCTCCAACGGAATTTGGAACAGATTATATATGTCTTCTTCACTAGTGAATTTATCACATTAAAGGAGTTACCCTAACACATTTTTGAAATTATTTCAAAAAATTGATTTTTGTAATTTACCATTCTTAGGTACTTCAAAGGCAAATGCAACACAAGAATTGATTATCTATTTTCATCAATATTTGCTGATAGCTGAAAATAAAGATTGATATTTCATTCAAATAACAATGAAAGAAAAATTTAGGATATTTTTCTCAAATTTGCAGAAAAATTTAATTTCAAAAGTCCGTTGGTGCAGCTGAAATGAAGAAGTAATTTGAAATAATTTAGTTTTAGAAAATTCGTTGTCAAATATCCTTAGGCTGATATAATTTAGTGATTGTATGGTTAAAGTTTCTCTAATTTTTCAAACTGTCATTTTGCGTTAGAAATATTGTACATTTATTTTTCGTGTTTAGCAAATAGAGCAACTTAATTAAAATGTTCATGAAAAAGAATATAATTTCTAGAACTTAATAAAGTTTTACAGCCGGACAGACGTGAACTTTTTTATGTGCTGTTATACTACCCGTCGTCTCCACGAAATTACCAGGACGCAAAAACCTTCCAAGTCATCTAATATCATCTTGAGTTTTCTCCAAATTTAAGCTAGATAATGAAAAAGTTAATGGATGTTTAAGAAACTAGAAAATCTCTAGTTTTTAAAAATTTCTTTATTTTGATTATAACGTTTTTGCAACTCAGATAAAATTAAGAATGAAATTAGGTGGTTTTGATGATAATCGAGTCCTGCCAATTTCGTCGGGACGGAGTAGCAAGTACTAAAGTTACAATATTATAACTTTAGTACTTACATTACATGGCTGGCTAATTCTGTGTTAATATTGGAATTTTTTTTCAAAAGGTCTGACTTTGCAGCAGACTATTTTTGCAAAAATTGATAGAATTCAGCTTCAAACATAATGATGAATGGCCCGTCAATTTTATTTTGTGGAAATAGGAAGAGGAAGTTTTATACAAAACTGAATCCTTCCTCCAATTCTAAACAAGAATTAAAAGGAAGATTTGTTAATCATCTTCTTTAATTAATGAAAAAATTATTAAGAACAATTGATAAAACAATACCCAGGGATCAGTCCCTCTGTTTTTTCAAATTTAATTTCAGAGTGATCTTCTAATACTTGCATAAGAATTCATGGGTAGATAAAAAGTTTTCTGAATTTTTTACAGGACCATAAATTGACAGTAAAGACCTCAATGCCTTTCTGTGGAGCAAAACAACATTCCTAACTGTATCTATGCATCATTTTTGTTGTATTCTTCTTTTATCAAAATCAAACCATAAAGTAAATCAGAATCAATTGAATTGTCTTGACTAGGGTGTAACATAAAATTTCAGATTGACTTAGGTCGTAAATTTTCTTCAATATTTAGCTATTTGAATGTCAGATATGAAAGAATTTGAGCCAGAGATCAATTTTTGAGCTTGCTACCTCAATACAAAATTAGTTAGAAAAATATATGTAAATGTCAATAAATCTATATTTTACTAAATGACTTTGTAATGAGGCAGCAAACGCAAGCATTTTTTTTTGGCTCAAATTCTTGCATTTCTCACATTCAAATAGCTAAACATTGAAGGAAATTTGCGATTTAACACAATCTTAAATTTTGTGTTACACCCTATCTTGACTGTACAGTGCACATGACATGTTCAGAGTCTAATAGTTGTAGAAATAAGAAATTGTATTTGTATTCTTTGAACCACATTGTGTCTATTGCACTCTGAATTATTCAATTTTCAAAAATTCAATACAACTCAATCAATATTTCATTTTATTCTTTTGAGTTTTGCACATGATTCATTTTCCCGAATTTTTTCAAGCAAATCGATTTCCGATTTCTAGTCAATTCAACTCTTTTCATTCTCGCTATTCTTACATATTTTATATTTCTTTTTTAATTTTTTGAATGCGTATATAGATTTTGAAAACTACAAAAAGAAGTTCTCAAAAATTACATCGCCAATTACATAAAACATAATGAGATTGCACATAAAGTGAAATGAAATCGTATTTGACATCACTTTCATTCACAAATGTTTCCTCGAAGAAAAGTCTAAGGCATAAAGATTGAAAAGATATCATAGGGGTTTCCCGATTTAACTACACATTTGGGAGGCTTGGAAAATGTCGTTAAACCGCGAGATTGTCGTTATTTTCAGAGATTCATTTAGTAAATGAAACATTTTCTGAGCTAAAAATATATCGTTATACCGAGAAATGTCGTTATATCGAGAGACCTCTGTATTAACTAATAGTTGAGTTCGTTCATATTTAGGATAGACAATTCTTACTTCAGAAAAGTCCTAAATAATTTCTAACATTTCTGACATTTTCAAAAGTATTTCTGAGTTTTATGTTTTTAGAACTGAGATGTAAGATTTTGATTAGTTTTTGAAAGTTTAGCTGAGTAATTTTAAAGAACTGACATTTCACAATTTTATTTGCAAAAATTTGTGTTAGTTTAAGTTTTTGATTCAAATATAAAAACACGCAAATATCAAAGTATCCTCTATTTTCTAAACAGAATAAAATGTATTCTTTCCTTCTATCATGATATTATTTCATTATTTCCTTTGAGAATAATAAAGAAATCTAAGGAAATATGAGTTGTACTCCGTCTATTTGAAATTGATTCAACAGATTATTATTATTATAGTGGAACCAAAGTCACTTAGATGAAATTGTAACATTTTTAATGATAATTTCTCCACCCTGTTGATAAGGGAATGAAAACTTCATTTTGTGACCCACCAGAATATACTGTATTTTATTTGAGCTCTCAAAGAACATGCTCATTGTGATAGACAGACACAAGCACAGAAGGAGACATTAACTTCAATAAAGATCGCCTGAAGGGAAGAAGATATGATTTAAATCAACAAGTCTCTCTTTCAATTATTAGGGTTGCCATGAAAATGTAGTCCATGATGCATGTTAGTATTAGGTGTGCATAATAATGTTTTTCGACCCAAAAATGATTGCTAATCAAACATTTTTGAAAAATGTTTTGATTTGGGGCACTTAAAGTTTACTATATAACAGGCTTTTTACTTAATAAGGCCCCTTGCTATGTAGTGACCTTTTAAGACCAAAAACTACCCAGTGACGGAATTTTTTCAAAATTTGTCTTTACCAATTTTAATATTTTGTAAAAATACGCAGTTTAAACATATTTCAAATGTGGGCAGGCCATTTTTAAGAATTAACTTCGTAAAGAAGTCCGGAGCCTATTAAGAAGTCATTGAAATTTTGAAATTTTTGTTTTTAAATCTGGGTTTTTGATTTTCTATACATTTGGTATGGATGAATTTATCAAGAAAATTCTAAAACTTTTTGTTCTTGAATTTTGATAAAATTCTACACCATTAGTATTGATTTACCAACACATAGAATTGAAGAACTTCAAAATATTTCAAGAAATTGTATATGTCATGACATTAAACTTCTTCCTGGCGTTAACTGTTAGTCAACTGCGCTATTGACAATTGATAATGATCTCAATGAGGTTATTGTGTAGTACAGTCAAACCTCGATCTAACGACATTTTTGGGAGTCCATCAAAATGTCGTTAGATCGAGGATTGTCGTTAGATCGAGGATTGGTAATTTTAACCATTCAGAACAATTCTTGGCCTTTCATGACTTATGATTGGGTGTGCGTACGATTGTGTGATGTAATTAAATTACAACATCATCACTATCAACAACAACAACAAAAACAAAAACAACAACAACAGCAACAACAACAACTAAATCTACAATAAAAGAAAATTTACATTTCATTGATGTATAGAATTTATTCCCTGTAAGAAAATGGGAATGCTGAAAATCAACAAATAATGTTGATGGGATCTTGTTATGGATTCAAGTATGTAATGGATTAGTGTCCAAATTTTCAAAAAATGTTGAAAAATATGTTAGAAAATGTCGTTAGATCGAGGATTAATGTCGTTAGATCGAGGTGACTTATTTAGCAAATGGAGTTGGGAGTCCTTAAAATGTCGTAAGATCGAGGGTCATTAGATCGAGGTTTGACTGTAATTATTTTTTAAGATTTTGGCATCAAAATAGAGCTTTTGTGCAAATAAAGGCATGACATTATATTTCCTTCATGATATATTTCAGAGAACAGGATTTTCTCTTGTCTTTAGAACAAGACTTGTCAACAGCCTTTACACACCATGGAATGCTCATCAGATCTATATGGAAGTAAATGGTTGACAGTTTTTACAGTGACGTTATAGGGAAAAGCCATATCCACCTTTGTAAATGAGTTTTTCATTCTTAGCAGGAAAATACCACACCCCCTTACTGTCAAAGTGTGATAAGACAAACTATGTTATGATATAAATTGAAGATGAGACCTAAAAGATTATTTTAAAATTATTCTGAAATATCAACAATGATTAGGGCTTGATAATTGCCTGAACACCTTGTACCAGTTAAAGCAGCTGAGTTACAGCATGTAATATTGTTCCTTAAAGATATATTTCAGTAAGCAGAAATTTTTGTTCTCTTTTAAACACAAGGCTCACTAGGTGGTAGGTCAATAAAATGATACAAAAATGGCTTTTGTCAATAAACAGTCTTACAAAAGGAAGATTTTATATTGAATACAAAATTATTTTTGACCAAAAATTGACCTCATTCAATTTAAAATGTATATTTCAAGTTTTAGTTTTCCCAAAAGTCTTTAAAATATTCAGGGCAGGAGCAAAATGGCAATTTTTATAGTTACATGTTTCCTGTTACAAGAGGTTGCGTGGCATCGACCAAAATCGATGAAATGAGATGATGGTGCAGGCTTTATTTTTGACATGTGTCTAGACTATTAAAACACCTAGAAATTTCGTAAATTGCAGTTGTTGCATTTCTTGAACTCAGTTTTGAAAAAAGTTTCTCAATTTTGGAAAAAAATTCTCAGTTTTGGAAAAAAATATTTCTCAGTTTTTTGAAAATTTGGCTTGAATTTCAACAAATAATTTGTAATTTGATGAAAATTCTTCCAAAATGGATGTTTTTGAACAAAAAGGTCCACTCATACTGATTTTAGCCTCGAAATGAGAAATTTTCATAGCCTAAAAATTTCGTAAACCTTAGCTTTGCAATTTTTTCTCAGTTTTACAAACGATTTTTGCTCAGTTTTGGTAAAACTTTTGTCAAGAAAAAAGCCTGCCTGGTGCTTATATAGCAACAGAGAATGCTGGATTTTTCAGTGCTTGTTGTATGGCCCATGAACAGAGGAAAAACCCTTTTTCATTCAAGACAAGAAGCAAACAAAAGTCAGTTATTAACTAGCTTATCTACTTTTGAAATCATTTCTTTATCAAAAAGATAACAAAAGAACAAAATATGCTTTACAATCATTGTTGTAAAAAAAGTCGAAGGTTCTCCGATTTTCAAATCAATCTCAAATTATCTTGATTATACCAAAAGATCACTCTGTAGTCAAACACTTTTTCATTTTTTGCAAATTTGAAATGAATCACTTCGTTTTAATTTATGAAGTAAAATGGCCCAAAAAGTACATTTTACTTCTATAGAAGAA
>JAOWAT010289287.1:0-17206 GCA_028571025.1 Longipedia americana
TTTGATTTCAAAATCATGTGTCTGAAAGAAATCAAATTCATCATAAAAAAAATGAAAAAATCAAAAGCAACAGGAGTAGATGGTATTTCGAGTGAATATATTAAGACCTTTCTTGAGACATTGGCTCCATATATTATGGATATTACAAATTCTTCACTATGTCAAGGCAAAATGCCAGATATTTATAAAATTAGTAGGATCATTCCTCTCTACAAGGGGAAGGGAGACAAATTTATAATGAAAAACTACAGACCAGTAAATAATCTAAAAACTTTCAGCAAAATTTTAGAAATTACTGTGACTTCTCAAACTAACATATATTTAGAAACAAATGAGTTATATAGTCCATCACAACATGGGTTCAGAGGTAGAAAAAGTACAACAACAGCAATTATGGAAACCATAATTAGATGGGAACAAAAATTATCCAAAAAACAAAAACTGGGTAGCATATTCTTTGATATGTCAAGTGCATTCGACTTAGTAGATAGAGACATCCTAATGGGCAAATTACGCATTTTAAACTGTAGTGAAAACGTGATCAATTGGTTCGGATCTTTTTTACAAAATAGAATTGTTACCGTATTAATCAAAAATGAAAGTTCTAATCAAATTACCATTCCGGAGATATGTGTTCAAGGATCTCCGCTGTCACCTACAATTTATAATATTGCATCAATAGATGTAGATCTTTGGACTACGGCAAATGAAACAGTCTATGCAGACGATACTCAATTAGATAAAGCTTCAAAATCCTATATATCTTTAAAAAAAGAATTGGAAGAGGAAGCACTTAAAATGCTTAACTTTATGTATTCAAACAAATTATCTCCAAACCCTTCAAAATTTGAATTTATGATTATTACAAGAAATAATAATCTGATATCAATGAAAATCAAATTACAAGATATAGAAATCTCAAATTCCAAAGCAGTCAAATTCCTAGGAATAAAATTGATGTATAACCTGAAATGGGAAGAACAGGTAAAATACATTAAACAAAAAATCATTTACAAAATCAGCACAATTAAACATGTCAGAAAATACCTTTCAACAAATTACATCCTTAGAATGGCGGATAGTATTATAATGTCTGTGATAAGGTATGGTATATCCGTCTACATAAATATAAGGGTAAATAGAAACGACAAACATAGTGGAATAACAAAAGAAGTGCAAAATCTTCAAAACAACATGCTAAGAAATGCACTTGGCATGAAATTAAAAGACCATCACAACCTAATTCCAATTTACAAACGACTCAAATTACTCACGGTGAATCAATTGGCAGCTTACTCGTTACTGTTGGAAACATGGAAAATTGTACATTGGGATCCAGACTCGGAACTTGCAAAGACAATCAAAGGTAAGGGAATAAACAAATCATTAAGATCAATCACAGAAGGGAAATTAAGACCAGATTAATCGGAAGTTGGAGGGGTTCTTAACCGGATTGACAAACTATGGAATCATAACAAATTACCAAAACAAATAAGACAACAATCAGAAAAAATAAAACCGGTTAAGAAACTGATTAAGGAGTTTGTCCAAAAGTACATACCATATGAAGTAGGCAAATATTTAGATGACGATCAAATTCAATTCAGTTACCTTTCAGACAGTTTTGAGGAAACATGGACGGAAACTTTACAAATTCTAGACGGGAACGAGGAAGAACTAACAGAACCACAATGGACTCAGACGATACAACAATTTCATCAACCTCAGATAGTAGACCAAATACAAATACATCCACAAATTCACATTCATCCACAATTTCACATTCAGGGTCAAATAGCTTCACCCATTTATACTCTAAATGCAAATGGGAGCAATTACTAGCAAATTCCAAGTCAAACTCTCTTCACATAAAGGAACAGAAGTTCATTGAACACTCAGAAACAAATATAGAGTTAGCGCTTACTAACTATTACAAAACAGAACTAGAGGCAAAAACACATAGTAGACACAGGCTCATCCAAGAAATTGGGCTACCAGGATACCAAATTGCAGTGGAGTCAAATGGCTCCTACAATCCAAATTTTGATTATTTCAAATTACACTTAGATGCTTGGATAACCCCCATAAGCTTGGAAACATTCCACATGGAAGACGCAAAAATATTTTTAAAATCAAAGACAATCAATCAAATTTCAAATGATATTTTTGATATGGACTTGTTATCCTTTATAATCATGGAGTCTAAGACTTCCACGATCTTGAAGGAAGCAAATGAAGGATACAAATTCAATGAGCTAGTCTCATATCAAATTACGGATTTAATTCAAACCATCCCATTCTTATATGATGAATGGATCATATTCAAACCCCTAGTGGATATTAGAGGACACAAAATCTTAGGTGAATGGATGGAAACGCTCATAGATCATTTTATTTCCTATAACAAGGAAGTTCAACAACTATTTATAATAGAAGAAGAAATAGATCTAAGATCCAAATTCACAAATTCAGATGTAACCAGAGCTTTATCTAATAGGAAAAAGTACCATGAGAACCTTTTACTAAAAGACAAAGCATATCTAAGATGCCAAATTGAGGCCAGAAAACAAAATATTTTTATCATGTTAGAACACATTAAATTATGTTCTAAACATGAATACAAATGTACAAAAGGATGCGCATTTTGCAACCATAAGAAAGACAAAATTGCAATGTATAATAACTTTGAGAAACGTGCAGCCATTGAAAACCTGCACATCCAGAATGTTGATATAACACATACTTCTACGGAATCAGAAGACTATTCACACTGGAACGATACGACGTTGAATCTTTCAGAGAGATCCAATCAGTCAGAAAAAAGTTACAGAATAGACAAATACCCAACCACTCAAACTAATATCACAAGCTATTTTAAACCAAACAAATTACACATCGCCAAAATTCCAAATAACATAGCAAATAAGACCGAATAAACAAATTACACATTCCAGGTTTTTTCCCCATTGGGGTTTTTTTCATCCGGAAGAATTGTCAGAAACAGAAATAATAACAGAAGAAAATTTTGTTATAAATTATTGATGTACTGTATTTATTACTTCTGTAAAATAACCGTAGCCGTTATCTGATAAAATAGCCTTTCTATGATTGTAGCTAAATAGATAAACAAACGTGGCAATAAATCAAATCAAATCAAATCAAATCAAATCTTCTTCTTCTTCTTCTTCTTCTTCTTCTTCTTCTTCTTCTTCTTCTTCTTCTTCTTCTTCTTCTTCTTCTTCTTCTTGCTCACTAACAGTTAAATGGGATCTGATTTCACCTACTTTTCCTATTGCAGACAATATGCAGATACAGCCAAGAAGTTAGATCAAGCTGTGAAAGAAGCAGAATATTACCACAATGAAGCTGAATCAATTAGGACCAGGTGAGAAATTAGAAAAATCTATTGCAATCAAGATTGAAGAGTAACTAGAATATCGCTCTATGTTTGAAAAAGTTATTGCTATGATTGTCAGATATAAAAGAAACATATACAGTCAAAGACGGATATAGCGTCATGACGGATATTACGCCAGTAGGGATACAGTGACGTCACGATGGATATAGCGACGTCGCTATATCCGTCGTTATGTAATAAATTTGAAAAATTGTTGCTTTATCTCTCGCCAAATTCGGCCCTATGTCCTTCTTGGCCCCAAAAATGGCTACTGTATTTTATAAATGTGTACTTTCAAGATTACCATTCTAAATTTTACCCAATTTGTTTATAACTAATGTGGTCCTTGTTTTCAGGTACAATGAGGTGATTGTTGACAAACAGCGTTTGGAACATGAAGTCAATTCCTTGCGATTATTTGTGGAAGAAGAGCGGAATGAAATACAAGAACTTCGGAGGCAACAACAGGTACAGAATAAATGGGATCAAGCAATTAGATTAACCCTTATCGTCATGCGATGGTTTATCTAACCTTATTAGCGCATGATGATCAGGGTTAATTGGCAAAAGTAAATTGGTGAAATTAGTGACTAAAAGAAAAAGAAGTAGACCGAAGTAGAGTGTTGGAGTATGCAGCCGGTAAATAATAGTAGCTAATGATTTTTTCCATCTTTATAGGAAGTCCTTAGTGCTGAGGGAGGTCCTGGAGAGTCGTTAAGCATTATGTATGGCACATTATTACGTAATTATGAAGCTGTCAAGGATGACTATACCCTCATCAGGAAACGCTATGATGACTTGGTTGCCTCACATTCTGCTGCAGTGGCAAAGTTGGAACATTCACAGGTATTGAAGACCTCCCAGGCTTTTTTCACAAAATTTTTCAAAAACTGGACAAAAATTGCAAAAACTCAAAAATACAAAATTTTTCCTTGTAGCAGTGATTTGGAACTTTCTAAAACCCCGGCCATAACAACACTTTTTCAGACATTTTATGTGAGGATTCGATGAATTTGACCTTTTTAGTACAGAAATGACACTATTTTTCCATTAGATTGTCAAATATTTGTGAAAATTCATTATTTTTTTAGTATTTAAGCATTTTTCTAAAAAATGAGATTCTTTTTTCAAAAACTGTAAAAATTTTCCCAAAACTTAGCAAGATTTTCCAAAAGCTGAGCTCCAAATACATGAAAATTGAGAAAATACAGAATTTTTCATTATTGGGACCCACGAAAAATAGGTGAAAAAAGTCTCCCACTTTTGTATTCAAGTCAGATCATCTCTCACTGAGGGTTGCAATATAACATATTAGCAAAATTTGTAGTTCCAGGCTGGATGAACAATAATATCTTTTATTTTCTTACAGGAGGAAATTGTTCGATACAAGAAATTGTACCAGGATATGCTGACAGAGAGAAATCAATTCAAACAGCAATGCACACAAGGTAAGACAAAAGAGTCATATATATTTTCTTGTAAAAATAATTTAAACTTTTGATCTGTGAATTTGTTTTTGTTCATTTATAATTTTGATCAATTGATTATTCTGTCTTCATTATGAATATCCATTTCAGCAATCCGACAATGGGATCAAGCTCTTAGAGAAAGAAATGATTTCAAGGAAGCATTAACCAAGGTTCAGCGGCAGTATGAAGAGGCAGAAAAAGAAATCAACCAGGCTATGGCAGTGCGAATAAAGGCTAGCAAAGATCTAAAACGACTCACTGATGAAAGAAATGCTGCTATGCAGGTAACCAAAAAATATCTCATTCCAAAAACTGGATTTAGAGATCCATGAATTTTAGAACTTGAAATTAATAGGAAGGAGATTTGAAATCTGAGTCTAATTATAGTTCTTGTCTTCCTTTGCAGGAATATTCTCTGATAATGAGTGAGCGTGATTCTGTTCACAAGGAGATTGAAAAGTTACATGAGGAGGTGAACCAACTTAAGAAGAAAATGTCAGAGGCAGAAAACAAAACTAAACTTCAGGATGATGAGGTATACGCTATAAAATGATGTGTGGTAAAAGTTATAAGAGGTTTGTGAATTAAATTAATTTCTCATTTTGTCTTATTTCAGCGACGCAAACTCTTATGTCAGATAGAGATGTTGAAAAGGGAAATTGATCAGAGCCTTCATGAGCGAGATAAGGCTCTAAAGGAGTCCCATGAACTACGTGAAAAAATGGGAATGGGAAGGAAGAGTGTTTTGGAATTCGGAGATGATGGACACAGAGGAGTAGGAAGGGGTAGCAGTCAAGGAGGCCTTGCAACTGGTAAAGGATTAGGAGGAGATAAACGCTCAGAAGGGGATAAGCATTACAGAGACAGGTACATTAATATTTAATTTATAATAGGTGTCCAAATTTGACTAAATGTATGGCATTTTGGAGCTAATTTATCGGACTTTTTATTGTAGAGTTCAAAAATTCAAGAAAGTTTGTCCAAAATTGCACTATGTAAAACCACTGAGTAAATTAAAACTTCAATACATTGGTATATGAAAGTGTTGCTGAGTATGATTTCACTCTTAAATGATTTGTTTATAGAACTTTCACCACTTCATAAAAACGGTCCTGGTGGTTTGTCATTTTAAATATTTGGGACATGTTAAAACATTTTTTTATAAAAATTATCCAATTTTACCATATTTAAGGCCACTAAACCTGATTAAAAGATAAAAAGTTTGCTTTTTGGACACCTTACTTATAACCAACAGCATAATTTTTGAAATGTTCTTTTAAATCCATTTGGACTTCCTAACTTGCAACATCTGATTGCTATTTTTTTTCAGAGACTCATCCAGTCTTAGTGAAACCAATTTGAGTGACTTGGCTGGTGTGACAAGTTATGACAACTTAGACGGAGCAAATACTGAAATTGAGCGACTCAAAAAACTCATCCAAAAACTAAATGGAGAATTACATGGTAAGGAGTCATCATTTAATGAGAGCTCTTGGAAAGATTTTTTTATGATGGGTGTCAAATACAGTCAAAGACGGATTTAAAAGTCATACACTTTTAGCGTCACGACGGATTTAGTGATGACGTTAAATCCATCATTATGTAGTAAAGTGTCGCTAAATCCATCATCAAAATCGGTGCTAAATACGTCGTGGCATTAAAAGTGTACGAATGCTGAATCCGTCTTTGACTGTAGTTCTTGAATTTGCTTTTCTATTTCAGATGCCTCCATGGAAGTTGATGTTGCTAAAGGTCGCCGTGATTGGGCTTTCTCTGAGAGAGACAAAGTTGTACTTGAAAGGGAATCTATTAGAACATTGTGCGATAAGCTAAGAAGGGAAAGAGACAGGTGGGTTTAACTTCTCTAACACTAACCCAATTTCACAGCCAGGATTGTATTCTGCTATTTATAGAGACAGTTATAATAATAAGGGTACAAATAAAATCGAAGGTTCTCTGATTTTCAAATCAATCTCAAATTATCTTGGATACACCAAAAGATCACTCTGTAGTCAAACACTTTTTAATTTTTTTGTAAATTTGAAATGAAGCACTTTGCTTTAATTTATGAAGTAAAATGGCCCAAAAAGTACACTTTACTTCTATAGAAGAATTGAAGTGCTTTATTTCAAATTTGCAAAAAATGAAAAAATATTTGACTACAGGGTTATCTTTTGGTATATGTAAGAGAATCTGAGATTGATTTGAAAATCGGAGATGGTTGAATTTTCATTGTAGTGCTATTTTATCTCCTTAATAATAAGCTTTTACTAGATCATTTTGACCTTCTCTTTTCTTTTCAGAGCTGTTTCTGAGCTTGCAGAAGCCCTCCGTGATTCTGATGATGTTAAAAAGCAGCTGAATGAAGCTTCAAAAGAAAACAAAGATTTAAGAGAGAAGCTTGAATCCAATGAGAAAGCATCGCGAATCAAAATGCTTCAACAACGCGGGTCAGCCAATGCTGCAGCTGCTGCTGCAGCTGCTGGGCTACACAGTCATAGTCATGATTCAGCTATTGATTCTGATATGCATGAGTGGGATACTGAAAATATTGCTATTGATCTGGTAGGTCTATTCTGAATACTCCTTGATCAAAGATATCATATTAGAGGCCTCACTTAGGGAGATTTTGGACGAATTTCTTGGGTTTTGGGGTCTTATATGATTCATTATTGGTAAAGAAACTTATCAAAATGAATACCTTTAGTAAAGAATTTATAAACTGGGAGAACATTGCATTAGATCAAATTCTTCTACTCCATTGTGTCACTGCCTCTTTCAATGCATAACTTTTATACTGCCTTTTTAGCCTTTACCACACATTCTCCCACTTGTGTGTGCTTTTTTAAAGATGTGTTGTTTCCTTCTGAGCATTTTGAAAGAAAGAACACATTCAAAAATTTGACACAGGTAATCAAGGCTAGAGTGGCCCTCTTGAATGAGCAAACTGAAATTAAGGCAGATGTAAGGAGGGAATTTTAAATTAAATTACGGTAGAAAATGGATATATCGTCATGCCATTTTTAAGGCCAAGACGGATATAGCGCAGAAGTCAACGACGGATATAGCGACACTTTACTACATAACGACGGATATTGCAACGTCGCAATATCCGTCGTGACGTCGCTATATCCGTACTGGCATTATATCCGCCGTGATGCTATATCTGTCATTGACTGTATTTAAATTGCTAATTTTATCAAATCTACAAACTTTTCTGTAAAATTTTAAGTTTTTCAACATTATAAAACAAAATTTAAGCCTTGATAAATCCAGAAACCAGACATTATACCAATAGTAGAGGATCCTAATCATATGCCTAAAAAAGATAGTAATTTCAATTGTCTCATTTTGGAAAGACCATGCCATAAAATTATTTGATTTTGGAGGAAGTTTTTATAATTGGGTTTGACAGTTTGTACATCATTTATTTTCCTCAGATGAAAAATTGTCCAATAATTGTTAGATTTCTAAAAATTTCCACCATCAGACAAGTATTGAACCTAACATTTTCATCACCTCTTCTTCCAAAAATTATAATGGGCCCTTCTTGATAAAATCTTTACTAATCTCTTGTTAAATGATTTCTCTTTGCAGTCTGGCTATGGTTCCAGAGATGATTTGGATATTGATTTGTCCGGCGGAAGAGATGATGTGGGTGAAAAGCCCATTTATGTTTCATCTATTGGAAAGGGATCATATTTGCAAGGAAAATTAAAAGCAAATGATTGTATACTTCGGGTGAATAATGTTGACAGTCGTGAATTGCCTCGCAGTATGGTTCTACATACTCTCAGAAATGGAGGGTCAACTGTAAATTTACTTATTAGGAGAAGGAAGTCTGGAAGACGTCACATGGCTACTTTGCATTTATCTCCAGGACAGAGCCATGGCCTCGCATTAGACTTGGGAGTTTATGTTTCAAGAATTGAAGCTGGGTCAATAGCAGCAAGAGAAGGGAGCATTGCATGTGGGGATAGGATTATTATGGTAAGGGAAATAAAAAAATAAGGAAATGGTGGTGGTGGTGGTGGTGGTGATGATGATGATGATGATGATGATGATGATGATGATGATGATGATGATGATGATGATGATGATGATGATGATGATGATAATGATGATGATAATGATGATGAAATATAATTTGTTTCAAAGGTAATGAATATTACAGTCCCTATCCCTTTATAGTATCCTTTTAGCACTAAACGCAAACGCAAACGCAATTGCAACTTTAGACAAATGCGATTAGGTCAGACAAGAACTGCTCTTCTAAAGTGCAAATAGAGACTTTCTTAAATTAGCAAATATTTTTTCATGAGGGTGCTTACTAGTGCTTATGGCATACTTACACTTACAGTCACCCTGTACCCTATCAAAAATCTTTTATAATACACTTCTTATTTATATTGAAAGTTGTCTATAACACTTCACAGGTGACAGAAATTTGTTTTTAAAGGCTTTGCTTCAGTTGAGATTTTTTAATTGTTGCCGAAGAAAGATTGCACCGGCAACTATAATTTTTTTCTGCGAAAGTTCAAGTTGACATGGAAAAGAACAAAAAATTAAACAAAATATTTGTTTCTGAACCAACAAATAACAAGTGCTGTAATAGATAGTAGAATTTTTGATGACATCAATGGAATTTTAGTTGCTAAAAAATTAAAATTTTTGCTGCCACGGCAATGTTTTCCTTGCAACATGTACGCAAATTTCTCAAGTGAAACAAAGCCTAGGCTAAAAAAAAGTCTTGAATATTTTTTAACAGTGACATGTTTTTTCTTTGACACCGTCTAGATGCTTAAAATATCTACAAATTTCGTATTTCTCAGTTTTAGCGTTTTTTCCAGCTCAGTTTTGAAAAAATTTGCTCAGTTTCGGAAAAATTTGCTCAATTTTGAAAAAAAAGTTGACCTGAGTTTTTCCAAAATTTGACTTTTTAGGCAATTTTTTCCAAATTTTACTACATAAGAGTAAAAATTTTGAAAGTTCCGAAATCTAGAAATTTTGTATTTCTCAGTTTTACAAAAATTCTCAGTTTTGCGCAAAATCGGCGCTCAGTTTTGGAAAAAATTTTTGTCAAAGAAAAAGCCTGAGTGATATTTGGGTTGAAAAGTTCACTATGTGAATTTGATCAAAAAATTTGCAACCATTTAGGAGAAATACGGGGTCAAAATTGACAAATTTTAAACACAATAATAAAATTTTTTTCAGCCTCTTCATTTTGAACGGAAATATCAAACTTGTGAAATTCTAAACTTTTGAAATTCTTTGATCAGCCTACTAAAAGTGGATATAAGTGAAGAATTGCAACTGATTTGGAAAATGGTTGTTGTTATGACAGTCTCATATTATGTGCCAAAACAAGATGTGATCGCTTTCAATGAAGCTTTCTTTTTTCTAGCTGTTCAATCAACAAACTATTACTAGGGCGAGGACAAAATTCAATGTTGCGTTCAGTTTAAATATCATAAATGATTTAGTTTGACCCAAAAACAATTGCTAATTAAATAATTTTAGCAAATTTTTATTATTTTTTCTCGTCGCTAGCCCCTTCAAGATTACTTCAATGGAGCCCCGAAAATTTGAGGGCCTAGAACTGCCCAGCGACGGATTTTTTTAAAAATTTTCTTCAACAATCTTAATATTTTGTCAAAATACGTCAATCAAATGCATTTCCAAGGTCCGGTGGGAATTTTTAGTGTTTGACTACATAAAGAAGTCCGGGCCCTACTATTACTTCTTTCTATGAGAATATCATCAAGGAATGACAGGCAATCCTAAATTATTTTAGTGTCTTATAATTCTCATTCCAAAAAATTATCAAGGATTTTCGTATACTGTACTTGTTACAATTTATCCCATACTAGAATCAATCTTAATGAGTCAATTAAACATTATCTAAGTGTATTTTATAGTTTATGAATGGATGAAACAGAGTTATGCTCAGCTTGCAAATTTTTTGTGATTTTTTAATTCTTTTATTTATACAGTATTCTTAAACATTTTTTGTTTTTGAAGCAGCATCAGGTTATGCACGGATTGCATGCTTGTTATAAAATCGCCTACTTTTATTTCCATCGGTACTTGACACCATCTCTAAGCCGCTCTATACTCTGCACACTAAGAACCCTCCTCATTCAGCCTTTTGAAACCTTTCACCCTAATTTCATTTCTTTGCAGCAAAATAGGACCCTCAAATTTTGAATGTGGGCTACTTTAGACCCTGCTGGTTCAAAACCTTGTGCATTCAGTTCCCTGCACATTCAGTCTTTTGGAAATTTTCATCCCTGTGCAGTTAGGACCCCCCCCCTCCCCAAATAAAAATGTGTTTGAGGTAGTTTTGCCATTCTAGGTCCATTACCCTGTGCAGTGTGCAATTATTGTATTACTTTCAGAAGTCTTATTTCTAATTTTCTTTCCGATATAATTAGGATTCCAACATTTTTTATGTATGGTACTTTTGACAATCTAGGTAGAAATTTGTTTTGAAGTTTTTCTTTGTATGCTTCAGGACGTACATGTCCTTGCCATCCAAGGACAACCTCAGATTCGCTTAAATTCGAGAAAATACCTCTTTTCTCTGATGATATTAAATTTTTGAAGCTGCAGCACAATTTGAAGTATGCCAAAAGAGCACTTCTGACCAATCCTAAAATGCTAAATAGTAAATGAAATTCAAAAATCCCATAAAACAAGTCAATTTACGAGATTGATACTCATTTAATTGTATCTTTACTCTTGAATCAATCAATTCTTTCAATTCGATGAAATCTAATCCGAGCTGAAAGTGACATAATACGAATTTGGTTGTTGACAAAAGTTGGCATTAAAATCAAATTGGATGAAAGATCACATGGAAGGACTTTCGAAAAAGAATGTAACATAAGTGAGACGAAGAAAGCTGATTACCATTTTCTTAGACCTGTGCCAGTAAGGTCTCTATAGATTTGTCATTATAATCAGAAAAGAAAATCTCTTCAATCTTTTCTGTACGTATCATTGTCTTTTGACACAACAAAGAACATTTTGATTCAAATGTTATTGATTGATTTCGGAGAGACACCATTGAAGGTGCAACATAATCTAGAAAATGACATCACCATGATATCAAAATAAATTATTGGAATGAAATAAAAAGATGCGTGTGTCATAATTTAGTATCTAAATCAATTGAAGTGTCCACAGTAATAGTGAATACATTACTAGTTGGGTCTTTTTTATTCAAACATTTGTCTTCTTTGACATTTTTCAAGATGTCCATGGACAGTGGGCAGATACACAGGTCTGAAATTGTTATTTTGGGAACTTTGTTAGGGACATATCTTACACTTCAAAGTCTCATGTTTATTATTGCTCATACCCATTTGAGTTATTGAAATGATTGTGTAAACCTCATTAAACTAGGGGTCTTGCGAAATTCCAAACACATGTAGAGGAATGGTTGAATAGTGAGACTTTTACTTAAAAATAAATTATCTAAACTTTTTATTGAACACAATTGCCTGATAGCAACCAAATTCTAATAGATTTTCCACTTGCTTCTGATTGTACTACAATTATGAAATTTTCAATTGTATATGATAGGCAGATCTTGCTATTGAATACTGCTGCCTGGTATGGTCATCACCTGTTGAAATGAATTTTCTCAAAAGGAATACTACTCTGTGTCTTTAATCTGACAAAAAGGAAGTGTACCAAGGTTTTCCTAAATTTTTCTTTGTCTTTGGAGTAACAGAATTTACATTGATAATATTGTTCAATTCTGTTGTGAGATTTGTTGGAGACATTTCATGATAATTCAAGTTGTCTATACTTTTCCATATTTTCCACTTTTCCACATTTTCCACTTTTCCACATTTAATTTTAAATTTCTTACTGAAGTAAACTCTGATGAATGTGTTCTTGGAATGTGTATTGTTGTTGACACAGGTAAATGATCTGATACTGATAAAGAATGTACTGACGTTTTAATTCCAGTAGTAGCTACAGATGTAATATATGGTCTGGTGTGGATTTTCCTTGTGAGCTTATGAAGGTAGGTATGGATGGATCTGATCTGAGGTAAATTTTATTCTTTCCTAGCAACTCAAGAAGTTCTGAAAAATCAGGAGTATCTGGTTTGATGTTAAAATCACTGGCAATTAAAACATTTTCTACACTTGGGACTTTTGACAAGATAGATGTTAATTTTAGAAGTTTTTCTTCCAGATCCCATTTATCATCAAGGTAGACCCCTATAATAACTTTGTCTCTGACTTGGACTGAGATGTGACTTTGGTCTGAAGATATTATTGATGGTTTAAGATAACTTTTTATGTACATTTCTAATCCACCCATAGTTTAAATGCATGAAGAAGAGAAGTTTTCACATTTGTCAATACATGAAAAATATTTGTCTTCTATGAGCATACTTTCACTTAAAAATATTATTAAGTGCTTGTTTATAAATTTAGAATCTGGATTTCTGAGAAAGGCTTGCTTTCCATGAACATTGGAAAACAGGCATGAAATTTTTGTTCTTCCCTTCTTCTTCTTTTTGAAATTGCATCCATTTATTATTCCATGATGTTGAAGAAATTTTAATTCTGGATTTAAAGTTGGGGTTCTTGAAAAGTCCATCTTTTTGATTGAAGAAATTCTCTGGATTGACTAGGATGATTAGTAAGACCAAAATTACTAATATTAATTGAACTTGAAACATTTTTCGCTGCTTAGATTTAATTTGCTTTCTTTAAAAAAAATTCACTTTACTAAAAACGTGCACCCACTCATGGAAGCCAAACCTTTTTTGATTGTTTTGAGGAGCCCGTCAAAAGCACGTGAGATTCTTCAAAAATTCGGTGAATGAAAATAATGCTGCGTACGATTTCATATCAAAAATGCGTGTTTCATGATCTGATATATCATTTAAGTGTTTTCATTTGAAAGCTGTAAGTACAATGCTTATCTAGTCTTAATTTTCAAATGATTTTCACTCAAAAAGTCTGTCTATACAACTGTTTGTCTGCATTCTACAACGAAAATTCTTATTTTTGTGAGAGCCTTAGTGAAAGTATTTCAATCTTATAGATAAATTTGTCAATTATTTGGAAATGTCTCCTAGATTATTGACCCAACAATGATTTTTGAAACAACTTTTTTTCATTTGCGTACAATTGCACACACTGTGCAATGTGTTAAGATTAATAAATAAATTCATTAAAAGCAGACTTGGGATAGCACTCTGATCACAAATTGACTTGCATTTGCTCTATCAAGACATGCTGCTGCTGCTGCTGTTGTTGTTGTTGTTGTCGTTGTCGTTGTTGTTGCAACCGTCACACCAATGGAATGCATAAGACATTCATTAATTGAAGACAATCTCAAGAGGCTAATGAAACCCAAACCAAACCAAACCAAAACCCAGAAACCAATTCAGCATTGCTGTTCATTTTCTATTGCTCTCTCACTTACGAAAATCGATGATCTTGCCATGAAAGCATATAATATTATAAAGAAAGATAGATTGAAATAGACCAAAACGTAGTTGAGAGCAATTCTATTTTCTAACCGGACACTTGCATTTTCTTAATAAAATTGCCTCCACTGGCTCCGTTACTAGGACGCTCACGAAAATACAAAATTTCAAACTAGTATGTAGAGGAACAGTTGTATGGACAGACTTTTTGGTGAAAATCATAATTTGAAAACTACAATTTTATACCTATTGTAATTGCTGCCTTCCATTGAAAACACAATAAATAAGCCTCATTTCAGATCACAAAACACAATCTTAGGATAGGCAATCGTACGCAGCATCATTTTCCTCATTCTCTTCATGAAGTCACACATGGTTTGAATGTATTGGTGGTCAACAGGTTTTTATTAATTTATCAGTGAGTATTTGAACAATTTCAAATATTTGAAGTTGCTCTTCAGTAAGGATGTTTGCAAAATCGGTTTATGATTAGTAGTGCTAAAAATAACCCCTCCTCTGTCCGTATCATGTCTTTGATGTGTACTAATATGGGATTTTTTTTTAATTTTTGCAACAAAATTGAACCCAACTCTTTTGGATACATAAAGAGCTTGAGGCAAAAATTTGAGCACCTCAGCATTAGTGAAAATTCTGGGAAAATTGACTCCCATGCACATTTTTCCATTTTTAGATTTTGGGTACTGTTGCTAAACTGGTTGGGTGTAAAGCTTCATATATTTCCGTAGTAGAGTGTTAAACATGGTAAGCTGACAAATAATAAGCTGTATTTTGTCTAATGGTTTTGAATTTACACCCTGAATTTGACCAAACTAAGGCAGAAGATCAGTTTGGTGATTAACAAAAGTATGTTTCACACTAAATGTAAGGTGAATAAGATTGCAAAGATTTGAATTTTGCTGAAAAAAAATTTTTATGGATACAAAAAAGTCTAATTTGTGTGGAAATAATGAAAGATCATTTTTTGTTTTGATGATGATAGCAAATGATGGTAAAGTGGTCACAACCCCTTTGGTTGCACTCGCGGCTATAGTACCACGAGGTTATGGACTTTTAATAAAACCTCAATTTTGGCGTTTGAGATTTTTCCTTGTTGCACGCTCACATTCAGTATTATAATCGGAAACCGTTGACATATTTCATAAAAATTTCCATTGTGTGAGTTAGATTAGGATGTTTTATGATAGGCAGAGATATCCTGTTTATCAATATAGACACTTTTTTATTAAAAATTATAGCTTCAAATAATTTTCAGCCGTCTACCAAAATCAACCATTGAATACATAAAATCAAAATTTGAGCATTTGCCTACGTAAATGTGAGAGACCAAATAAAAATAAACGATTTAGGATTTTTCATAGAAGTAAACTTTTCTACTGATTTCCTGCTTTTCTGAAATTATTCTTGACAAATCATTGAAGTATCTTTTTATTACTGGCCCATAAGACATTTATTACTGGTAAAGTTTCCTAATTCTTACTGCCCCCAAATAAGGAGCTATTGAAGATTTTAGTGGCGCCATCTACAAATATTCCCTTCATTATTACTACTAAGTGAGCCATCATGGACCTCTTAGCAGGCTGCACACAAAACTATTTTTTTGTTTCAAATTCCGTTTGCCTGGGGATAGAGTTTCATAGATCCATGTCAAATTTTTTCATTAGGGCGTTCCCGGAGGACCCATGTTTAACCTAAGTTGGGAAAAATTGGAAATTTAAATTGGCCAGTTTTTTCATCATATTGCAAAATAATTTGTAAATTTCATGTGTATGTCCAAATGTGTTTATGAATCTAGGACCTACGCAAAATTGCATTTTCTAAAGTCCAAAAACTTTTTCAAAATTTTTCAAAATTTTTTCAAATTTTCTAAAAATTGATTTGCACTTTGATTTTGATTAGATTAGTAAATTCTGAAAATTTCAATTAAAAATATTGACCCATATCTGAGAAATTGAAGGTCAAAAAATGGGATTTTTGGAACACCCTAACCAATTTTTTTCACCAATTTCATTTTTCACATGGAAAAGTCCAGTGAATGATCGTATGACATCTTTAAAATTCAAAACTTTTTTCATTTCGTGTTCACCCTATTTTGCAGGCAATGGTGATCCTGAATGCACCTTTATTACTGGCTCCAACATTCGTCTTTATCCAGACCATCGAAGTCAAATGTCTCATTTTTGTGGACACGAACCGTTTTGTTCAGAATTCAATTCATTGAGAGTTTTGCAAGAGGCCAAGAAAAATGTTGAAAAGTATTATCCAGTTGTGGGTGTTCTGGAACATTTCAATATGACTCTCAAAGTATTTGAAGATAAAATGCCAGAGACGTTTAAAGGGGCAACACAAGTCTATCATAAACTGAAATCAATCAAAAGGATGCAGATACGCAATGGGTTTAAAATTCCTGTCAAAAAGCAAGTCAGAGAAATGGTCAGCAGAAATTTTACTAGAGAAATTGAATTTTATGAGTTTTGTAAACAGCGATTAAAAATGCAATATGAAGACATAATGAGTAGTGAAATGAATAATCCGAAAATAGAATTTTGAAATAAATGGAGAAAAAGAGTATTGGTCGAATTATTGCACAATGATAGCCAATATTGAATTTTTACTTCTCACATTACTTGAGGAATTATCAGGACTCAAGTAAAGGTTGTTCCAAAGACCAGGTACCAATAACTACAAATCCCACACAGCCACTGTTTTTGTGGGATTCATTTTGCTCTAAGATCATTCTCAGGCACTGTGTTCTAAGTAGCCCGGCCAAAAGAAGACTTACACATCGGTATTTCATAGTTGCTGGGGCTAAATTTTTTCAATTTTTCATTTGAATTGTGAAAATGTTTGTTTCAAGAGCAG
>JAOWAT010289398.1:0-17202 GCA_028571025.1 Longipedia americana
GAGATCTTCTGAGCTTCTAAATGTTGCCTGAATTTTTTTCTATTACCAAAGGTTCACCTTATAATTAAACAAAATTTTATCTTTTGTTTTTATGAGTTGACCTAAAAAGTACGAATTACTTCTATGGACGAGGCAGCTTTCATCAACTCATGAGAGCAAAAAAATAACATTTCATTAAATTGCGGGGTGATCTTATGGCTTATATTAAATAATTCCTTTAGCATTTGGAAGATTCAGAGAGGTCGAATTTTCAATGTATGTAGGGGCTGAAACAAAAGTTTCCATAAATCTTGAAACCTCTGTCTATAGTTAACATTTCAAATGTTATGAAATTTATCGCACACCCTAATTGTAAAACTTTTTACAATTTTTCCGCAAAAATATGTCCGCACAAGTGCCCCCACACGGCGTTTTTAGTCTATAATCTACTTGAGATTAGATAATTTCTATTCAGTTTTACAATTTATCTATTTAATAAATAATCTCATTTCACAAATGCTCAGGTTGTGTGAAAAAGAACTGTTCTAAATGTTAAAGGTCACAAAGTTAAAATCTAGTTTTAAAGTATTAATGTGCTTAAAAATAATCTTATTTTACACAGGTCTATTGAATCAGAAAAGCACTGGTTGTGCAAAAAAGTTCATCTGAATGTTTCATGTGTTAGGGAGTTTCTATCAGGTTTTACAAGTTAAGTGTTTAGGCGCGACTGCTGAGCTTGAAACATTTTCCGAAACATTTTGTTTTTGAAATATTTATTAAGTAAAGTTTTTGAAACAAAATGTTTTGAAACAAAATGTTTCAAAACATTACTTCATAAATGTTTCAGAAACAAAATGTTTCAGAAAATGTTTCGAGCTCAGCAGTCGCACCTTAATCAAAAAATATTTCATGGTCAGATTTATGCAATTTTCCACAAAGGATTCAATGCCGTCTTGATTGACGTTTTGATTGATTGTCACTTGATTGACTGTCACCTGATTGATTGTCACTTTGATCAACTGTCGCTTTCCCTATCAGGTCCATTATCAACACTTACGAGTGCATCCAAATGGCCATGCACGGCAGTCTGGAAAATTGGCCTGATTGGATCAAAGTTCTCACGCACTGCAATCACTTCGCGCTTGTCGTTAATTCATCCATCAACATTCTGATCTATAGCTGTAAGGATGAAAAGTTCCTCAACGTGTTGCTGATAACGATTGGCTTTCGTAAGCGCGGCGTTAGGCACATAAGCGCCAGTCAAATGGAGATGACCCAAGTTGGGCGAGGCCGACCGCATATGCGCAACGGAAATAATATTTCACGTGTCACCGTCACAACTACTTCGGGTAGGGTGTATCACAAAATTTTAGATTGATTTAAGCCCAAATTATTCTTTAAGATTTAACTATTTTAACACCAAAAATACCAAAATTTGAGCCAAAAATAAATTTTTGAGCTTGCTACCTCAATACTAAGTTATTAAGTAAAATGCTTCCACAATGCCAATTTACTTAGTAAAATGAATGTTCTTAAATAAATTTGCATCGAGGTAGCAAGCTCAAAAATTGATTTTTGCAGGCTTTTTTGCCAAAAAATCAAGAAACTCAGCGTCAAATTTTTGAAGAAACTCAATCTGAAAATCAAAAAACTCAAAAATGCAAGATTTTTAGAAAATGGCTATTTCTATAAACTTTGCAAACTGCTGTTTTTGACCCCAAAGTGGGAGAATTGGGGCAAAATTATGCCAAAAAGTCCATTTTTTGTTGAAATTTTTTGAAAAACTCAGAATTTTTTAAAAACTCAGATTATAATTTTGAAAAACTCAGCCAAATTTTTCAAAAACTCAGCTCCAAAAACGCAAAAACTCGCAAATACAAGATTTTTAGATATTTTAATAATCTAAAAACGGCAAAAAAGAGCCTGCATTGAAGTACCAAGCTGAAAAATTGACTTTCGGCTCAAATTTTTGCAGTTTTGGACTTAAAATAGTTCATTATTGAAGAAAAATTGGGGATCAACTCAATCTGAAATTTTTTGATACACCCTAATGCAATTGCCCAAATTGTGTGAAAATGGGTTTGGCCATTTTTGGCCCATTTGGCCATTAAATGGTCATTGGCCAAAATCAGCTAAAATTTATTGGAGAATCATCATAATGTGAACAAAATTAAATCTTTGTCATTCTAGCTGTCATGGCCAACATTAAATTTTTGATGGCCATAGTGACCAAAAATGGCCAAACCCATTTTCACACAATTTGGACATAACAACAGTGAAGATCTCATCAGTTTTCGATATCTCGTTTGGAAGTTAGAGCCATTTGAAATTCATGGGGTATGTGTTGGAATTTTGAATTTTATGCATTAGGATATTGGGAAATATGTATCTACAGAATTACAACAATTTGCTTCCATTTCATTTCATTACTTTTTGAGGTATCAACGCTCTAACACTCTTTGAAAATCACCTGTAACATCATGCAATTTTTTGTACCTAATTCACACTTTTACCCTACATATCTTGTACCTTGAACATTTTGTATCCTTCCCATTTCATGTCCTGTAGAACGGTTAAATGTTAACAAATTTCGTAAATCTTGGTTTAGGCATTATATATTTCAAAAGCTCAGCTTTTAGGGAATTTTCAGTTTCTCAAAATAATCTCTCAGTTTTGGAACATAGTCTTAGTTTCGTGAAAATTTGCGAAAAATTTTATAAAATTCTTCAACATTTTCCTCAAAATATGAACATTGGATTTTTAGGAAAAAAAGCTTACAGAGTTCATAGGAGTAATTAGGACATTGAAATTTTGTGTAAGATACATATGCGAAGAAATTGCATAATTTCTTGGGGAAATGAGCTACGAATATTTCCGTCGGATACTGCAAGATGCACCTTAAAATTTCGTAAATTTTATGCTCTCAATTTTTCCTAATTTCCAAAAATGGTCTCAGTAATGGTTTTGGGACAAAAGGCACCAAAAATTGGCCTGTTTAAGCTAATTTTGGACAAGTTGGACAAAATTTGTTGTTTATAAGTCTAAAGACCGAATATTGCAGTTTTATAATGTAAACTTTTAAGGCCAAGAACAGCCCAGCGATGATTTCTTTCAAAATTTTCTTCAGCAATCTTAATATTTTGACAAAATATACCTCACTTAATTTGTAAAACTGAGATTTTTTTCAAAACATATTTAAAAATGCCAAAGCCAGGAAATACGAAACTTTTGGGTGTTTAATCGGTCTAAAAGGCGTGAAAAAAGAACAGATAGACTTTTACCTAAAAATAACTAATCTAAACTTTTTTTGAAAACAATAGTATTCTAGTCTTCTAAAACAAAACTTTATGAAATGAGAAGCTCCATAAATTTGGCGAATGAAAATAATGCTGCGTACGATTCCATACCAAAAAATGTGTGTTTTATGATCTGAAATGTCAATTAAGTGTTTTTATATGAAGGCTGTAACCACAATATTTATGAAATTTTAATTTTCAAATTATGACTTTCTAAACAAGTCAGTTTATATAACTGTTCCTCTGCATTCTACAATGAAAATTTTCATTTTCCTGAGGGGCTTACTAAGGTCTCAATTTCTGTGATTATTAATACTCGGATGACTCATTTACCCGCAATCAACTTTGCGTATTATGTAAAAATACTTACCAATTTACGGTTGGTTACAATTATGCAATGCCAATGGATAATTGGATATCTTTATTTTCATACAAATGACCAATAATGCATTATATTATTAATTTTTATTTAAATTGTATTTATTCATTTTTTTCATGTCATATAAAAGTATAAACTGGTAGTACAAAATTCATTCACAAACTCGCAAGTTTCAATTCTAATTTCTTCTTCATTTCACAACAATATCTTTTTTGTAAGTGACAATTTCTAGTCTCATAATACGTTTTTGTCATTTAGTTGTACAACATTATTACAAACTCAACAAAATTTTGAACAAAAAATTGCAAAGGAAATAAATCTTTACTCTGGTAACATTTCATCAATTGTCAGTCTGTATTGAATTCTTTGGGACACACAAAAAATCAAAGTGTCCAAAATGAAGCTACTAATTATTGAAATATTATGAACAGATCTAATTTTGAGATTCATTTATGGTTAATTTACTGAAAAGTATTCTTTTCATTGCACAAATTTCAATAAAATCTATTATACATAAAATATCAAAGTCACAGATTTTTGAGACCAGAATATTGAAACACAATTTAACATAATCTAAGATTCATAAAAACATTCTGTCAACATAATTATAAAATGATAATGCCTAAATTATTTGAGATACCTCAAAATCTCTTATTTGTCGCAGGAAGAGTAATAAAGTAATGACAGACAGTACTAAAATCATAATTAGGAAAATAATGTGGAAGCACTTTAGTGATACGTTGAAATAATTAAAGTATTACTACTTAATATACTACATGGGTCTACAAACAAAACTACCTACGTCCCAATTTAAATTGCTTGAATTTGTGCATTCCAATTCAAAATTCAACTCACTCAAATTTGGACAAATGTAGTTAATGCACGATGTGACGTTACTGCCTTTTCTGTCTCAAAACAAAACTTACATTCTCCTCTGAAATCAGTTTGAAAATTACAGCTTAAATATGGAGACAAGAAAGACGTTAATGCCCTGCTGTGTAATGTCAACCCATATTAAATGTGAAAATGCATTTTTGAGCTATGGTAACATCTTGTTTCAAGATTTTTTGAAAGAACAAAATATAAGAACTTACTCCATCTCAATTGGATTTAGGTCTATCAAAATCGTTTCACTCATGCCAATGAGACGGAGAAAATATCTTACTTCAGTTTAGTGTTATGTAAAATTCACATCAAAGCTAATTTTAGTGATTTTTAAATGTCAGTGTTTTTGGAAGGAGAGAAGATTTTAGTTTTCAAAGATTGTTTTCTTTGGACGAAAAGCTCTAAAGATCATCAAAATTTAGGATTGATTTTGAAAAGGGGTACTGTTTTGATATTTTTCCAATTTTCCAACATTTTGATGCTATTACACCATTTTCTTGAAATTTGGCAAAGAAAAGGTTTCACTTATTCACAACCTGTTTTGAATCAGAGAAGACTTCCCTTTTGGACAATTTCAAGAAGATAGAATAACAAGCAAAAATGACATTTCACTGGAAAAGAATTGTACCAAAATGTTATTTCAAGAGGACCAAAGGATGTACTAGTTCAGTATTACTCTATCTTGAAGGATCATTTCTAAAGAAACATATTCTTAAAGTTACACAGAAAATTATTAAATAAAATTTGAAAATTTGAAAACAACTAAAGAAAGTACCTAAGGAAATTAAAAGATAGAAAAAGATGTCGATTTATAGAAAAGTAATGAAATTTTAAGTGAGAAAAATTAAAGCTTAATTTCAAGGTGTTCATTCAAATTGCGTTTACTACCTCGTACAGTTGAAATTGAATGCAAAAGTTATCATTATATAAAATCTATTTTTGTTTAACTTCAATGCATGATACTACAAAAATTGAAGAAAAATATGAAACATTTCATAATTCTCGTTTTAGCAAAAAACTCTGGAAATCTAGAGGAAAACGTGCTATTTTGATGATTTTCCTTTTCAAACAATTTTTATTGAACGAAGTAGTAAATGAATCTTTATAACGTCATTCCAATTAAACACAATGAGTGTTTAACACCTTATAACATAATGTACAACATATTTAGAATTTGAAAATAGTACTAACTAGAAATGTAAATCATTTTAATGAGGTAATCTATAGAGAGTAGTTTTATTGATTTCTAAAACTGGAGAATCTTTAGTTTCGAAAACTGAATTCCTTTATTGTAATTTTTAAGACAGCTAGAAGAATTTGTGATTGAATTAAGGTGATTTTAGTATGAGCCTATTTTATCGGGACGGAGTAGAAAATACAACGATTTTGACTATCTTAGCAATTGGCCAAATTTAACTACTGTTGTCTGTATTAATGTACAATTTTGAATAATTATACTACTAAAGTCTTTAAAACCTGATTATCTAAGGAATGATTGATTTACTTGAAAATCCCTCTTGGACCCTACCTAGTACTTTTGGGGTTCTAAGTAGAATTTAAGAGGGGTTTTCAAGCAAATCAATTGTTTTTGAGAAATTCATGTTTTAAAAATTTTTCAGTTACTCAAAATTGTACATCTATACAGATAACAGTAGATCAGAGGACAATTTGCAGATAATATAAAAGATAATTGAGATTGCTAAATAACAACATCTCCTTGGATTACCTCATTTGTGGAATCAAACTAGCACCATAGATTCCTGTATTCTATAATTTCATTTACAAATTAAATGTGAAAGTCAAATACAAATCACACCATTTTGATTGAAAAAAGTCTGAATTGTATTTGAGTGTCACATATGACTAAGCTAATCCCCAAAATTTGCACAATAATGATTGCTGAGAGGAAAGTTTAAATGGTTTGTAAAAAAGTATATAAAATCTTTGTAAAAATGTACAAAATTAAGATTTTTTGATGCCCAATAAATACAAAATGTAAAATGCCACTATGAAATATTATAATAATTGCACAATATCTAAATGTGATTCTTAACTTTTATGTGTTTTAAGTTTACAATCAATCATACACTTCAAATAATTCAGTATTATGAAATACAATATTCAAAAAAGTGTCAAAGTAATTTTAGTATGAACTCAAGATCTAAAATTATTTTGGCACCTTTTTAACAAAATGCCAAAATTAATACCGATTCAAAACTGGTAAAGTACTTTTTTGTTACTTAATTAATTGCCTGATTGACTTTGCTTTTGAAACAAGATAAGCAGGAAATTTTTTTGAAAGTAAAAGATTTTCAAATGTAAAAAAATCTTATGTCAAATTAATAATAATGCCTAATGTATCTTTGTCATAATGCAATTCTTTTCTTCTTTTTCACAAGTGGTAAAACGAATATTGCACTCTTATAAACAGATCTAATCTGACAGTAATAGACGGCTGAGATTACAAAATAATTTTGTCTGTCCAGCAGGCAAGCTATTATTTCTTTCATTTGAAAGTACCACTTCATTCAAACAACATTTCCTTAAAGAAATCCCCAAATATAGAAATTTGAATAGATCTGATTGATACAAATACTAATTGAACAGAGTGATATTTTTAAGTGATGTTTTCTCTCAAGTAGGAAATTTAAGTTGAAAAAGCTATGTAAGGATTATTATAATCAAGATTATTGTTATAGTACAAAAATATTTTAAATTTTTCTGTGTGAGTATGAAAATTAAATATATCGAGATTTACATTCTATATGATAAAGTTGTACTTTATTTTGTCACGTATATGTAGTAATAAAATAAAATGACCACGGAGGTCATGATTGTCAAAAAATATTTCTTGTTTATGCAACTTACTTCAAGAAGGGGTGAGTTTTTTAACTTTGGAAAAATAATCTCTTAGGCTCTTTTCAAATATATTAAGACACTTTCTGTGTGTGTTGAATTATCTAATAATTCAGTTTTCTATGCATTACTAAAATAAATTTCCTGAGTCAGATTTAATTTCATTGAAATATTGGATGTCTCAAGAAAAAGGGGTTGTAAACATCTCCTTTTAATTGGGGCACCCGATAAAATGAAAGTTCAATTTTATGAGCTTTTTGCTGCTGTTTCTGGGCACATAAATTTCAGATTATTTGGAGATGGGAGTACAAGACTTGACGGGAGTGTTGATGGGAGTGTCGCCGGGAGACTTGGGGTTGGACTTGGAGCACTTGATGGTGGCATTGGCCCAGGAGTGATGCTCACAGATGGCGCCATTGCTGTGATGGAAGCTGCCATTGAAGTGGGTGTGGTACTGCCAGGGGCACTGCTTGAACCAATGCTGCCTCCCCAGCCATGAACCGCTCTTAAGTGGGCCGTCATGTTATCTTTACGATTGAACTTCTTCGAACACACGTTGCATGGATAAGACTTTCTATTGAGATGAGTTGTTACGTAATGCCTATGGAAATTGGAGGGATGCGTATATGCATTGTTGCACACTTTACATCTGTAAGTATTGCCTTCTTGGATGCAGAAACTGCGGATACTGATTTGATTGGCAGCATCATCCTTTTTTGAGGGTGATGAAGCCGATTTTTGAGAAGCCGATGCAGCAACGTTATTGTACAAAGCGGCTAATTCAGCCTCGGCTTGCAATTGAAATGAAGCCAAATATGATGATTCTGGTACATCAGCTCCATTAACAGCTGCACTGGCAGATAATAAAGCAGCTGATGCCGATTGCATCTTTTTGGCAGCTGCGGCAGCTGCAACTGCATTGGCAGATGAATCGCAGAGGCCGCCTTGGCCGTACAAGCCATTGGCTAACCTTTCTTCCCAAAACTTTTTCATGTCCATCGGTGGATCTATTGATGATTCTTTGGTGTCTTTATCTTCGAAAGATTTCAGTTTTGTAATTTGTCCTTCTTCAAAGGGTCCACTTTCTCCGGAATAGAATCCCTCATCTCCAGATCTTCTGCTGCTTCTGTCTTGACTCTTGAGGCTGAAATTAACCGGTTGATCGCATTCCGTTGTGGAGTTAGGTAATTGGATGGATGAGCCCGAAGACGACCCGCCGTGATAGCTGCCGTGACACGACTCGGGAGAACGTACCGATCCGGTGCTGTCGCGATCGTAGTCCGTACCTGTGCTGTGGGTAGAGTTTCTGTGGTCCATGTAAAGCCGCTTCTTAGGGATCGCTCTGATTGTTCCGTTAACTATATGAGGAGGGGTGAAAGAATATTAAAAACATGCTTCAAATGCTACATTTTTTTTTGAAAAACCAAAGCTTGAAAAATTTACTACAACAAAAATAATAAATAAACTTCAGTATGGCAAGGAAATGCATCAACTCTTGCTAAGCAAGAATATAACTTGTAACACTTTATAAGTTTCATAACTGTTTAGACTGTTTAACCTGGATTTATGGACCAATTTTGATAAAACTTTGCAAAAGATTACCATTTCATGTTTTGAAAAGGCCTACTTTATCCCAACCGAAGCTGCAGATCTTTTTTCCGCACAGATTGGGATAAATGGCCTTTGATAAAGGTTGTTGAGTGATGAAAAGCGTAACTAACCTGAACTTCTGCCATCGTTGCTGTCAGCCTCAGACATAGAGTCTTGTGGCTTAGCATCTGAAAAGAGAGAACAGAAAAGGAGATTATTAGATAGGTGAAAAACAGACACAGCACTTATAACTGATATAATAGATATATCTTTTTAAAATCTGAAGCATTTAGCTGATGTTCTTCCTAAAAGTGGTCATTTTTAGGGTGTAAATTCAAAATCATAATACAAAAATATTGCTAAATTGGTTGGGTGGATTGTTTTATCCAGTTCCATGCACATTCAAAATGCCATTACAAATGTGCATGGAACATGCTATATTTTTGTATTACGATTTTGAATTTACATGACCACTTTTAAGCAGGACATCAGTTAGGTTCTTATTTCAAAATACACAGACTAAATTTCTGTAAGGTCCCTCCCCCTATGAAAAAGCATTTTAAGATCCACGTAATCAGTACATGGATCTGCACGGGTAAATTGTTCTTAAAAATTTCATTTCCAAAAAAGACCTTTAGTTCATTGGTCATGGTATCAAATAATGATGAAATTAAATCCTTGCCAGCAATGTACTTGAAACAAAATATCCTTCTTCTTACATGTCAAATGGTCATAAAACATAATGCTCCAATAAAACCAAAAATAAGAGTTTGCAAGCCAAAAATTATCCATTCCGTTTTTACTCGTTTTGTACTTTCTCTCTTTTCTTGGTTCCGAAAGTTATTGATTTTCTTTTTCCCAAATTGCAAAGGAATGTCTGTTTAGTCCTTTAGTCAAAAGCTATTTTCAAGAAAGTATTCTTCTCCTCCTTGATCAATAATAGAAGGATATTTCAAAAATAACTACCAAAATTAACTAAGGACAAAATTACCATGTCAAATCTTACTTCAAATCATTTCATAAAATTGAGAAGGAATAGAAGAATTTAGATGATTTTGAAACAATTATCAAAATCATAAAAGCACCGAAAATTCAATTTAAAAAGTTGAAAATAAAGCAAAGAATGAAACGCCCTATAAAACAGTCAAACAAACTTTGAAATAATGCACTCTTATTCCAAAAGTAAGGGCACATATCTCAAGAAAAGAAAAAGCTATGAAGCCTTTTCTCCTATAAACCGAAAAGGCACAATTTCCCCAGATATATTGATTTTCAAGCTACTTCAGAATAAAGACTTAGAGAGAAATATTGTTATTGATTTATAGCATTTCTCTCTTTACACGGTGGGACATTGATATTTTTCTTATCTCGTAGGATATCTGCTTTTTCGAAGCATTCAGATTAATATTGACCAAAATTTTAATGCAGGTTATTTTAGACCCAAGGATCATCTTGCAGTCAGACAAATTTTAACTTTTAAACATAAATCAAAGGAACTTGCTTCATTTTATATTTTCGAAAATTGAAAATTAATGAGTATTATGGAAATCCTCTGTTAATAACCTGTGGCTAGCTTTTTTTGATACAAAATATTTCATTTTAATTTACACCTTTACTTATAGACAATGTCCCATTGCGAGACGGCGCAGTTTCATTCCTATAAGTGCACACAATACATGTTGAACAGGACCATGTATTATAAATATCCCGTAAGAACAGAAAGTTCACTAGAACATTATGTGCTTGCTTGGGACAATCAATATTATTGAATATCAATAAATAATTTGTCACTCATTAAAGCAAAATTAGTTCAAATTTCGTAAATGCTTCAGCTTTTTTGAAAAAGAAAAGAAAATGTCACAGTAACGTTTATCTAGAAGTAGAAAATGAACAAAAAAATTTCAATCAATATCTTATTTTTCAAAGATATATCAATCAGCAACTTTTCACAAAATAATTTGAAATGTTTGGCATTATATCGAGTTACTTTTCAAGAAAAGATTTCTATGAAAATAGTTGTTCAATAGGAAAATTCTTTCTTTTTAATTTCAAATTCTAGATGAAAATTACTGCATTATATATTGATTATACAAAAAAGTAGTACACCTACCTCTAGGAGACACTTCACCACTACCTTCCTGCAGACCCTGAAAATACAAGAAAAAGAGAACAATTAGAATAATGGGATAAACAATTCTACCTCTGTCCTATAAAAATAATTATATTCCATGAAGCCAGAGGTTGTAAAATATTCTCTTAAAAATTCTAGAAAAATTTCAACATTTCTTAAAAAATGTTTTCATCATTTTTTGAAAGTTTAAGTAAAATCTGGATACTTTTGAGGTTTTATCAATCATTTTCGAAACATCATATCCATTTGAAACTCTTGGATCAAATTTAGGCTAATGCTTACTTTTAGAGTTATATTCATCATCTGAATGATATTATTCAATGAATTACTAGATAATAAAGGTTTCAAAAGAAGAGTTAGAAAGTTGGATCCAATTTAGGATAATGCTTAATTTTAAAGTTATTTTTATCATATGAATGGTCTTTTATATAATCCATAGATAATTGAGGTTTCACAGGAAGAGTTAGAAAGTCGGAGAGAAATTGAATCTTTAATTTCATGCATTGACATTTTATGCCATTGTTTTCAAAAACTTTCTTAGAAATTTGAAACCAATTACCATAAAAATTAGGAATTTAATCAATAAATTATTAACGGTCTATTTTCACCTTAGCTGTTTGCAAAAGCAGTCTATTTTCACTTATGGTAGGGTGTATCAAAAATTTTTAGATTGAGTAGATCCCCAATGTTTCTTCAATATTAGACTATTCTAACCCCAAAAATACAAAAATTTGAGCCAAAGATCAATTTTTGAGCTTGCTACCTCAATGCTAAGTTATTAATTAAAATGCTTCCTCTTTACCAATTTATTTAGTAAAATGCATGTTTTTGAATAACTTTGCAGTGAGGTAGCAAGCTCAAAAATTGATTTTTGGCTAAAAGTTTTGTATTTTTGGACTTAAAATACTTTAATTTTGAAGAAAAATTGGGGATCTACTCAATCTAAAATTTTGTGATATACCCTAGTAACTTATGGATGAATTCCTAGTTTTGTCCTCACCTTTCCTAGTTTAGCTTCAAACTCTTCTTGAACCTCCCTTTTAATAGGTGAATGATCTTCTGTGATGTTAGGTGCCAATGGGATCGCTTCTGACCCTGACAATCTGCGTGGACGGCCCCTTTTGCGCTTTTGGGCATTGCCCCCGAGGAAGTTGCCCGGTGGAGAAGACATGCGTTTAATGGGTGAAGAGGATGAGGAGTCTAAAGATGCCAAAGAGGGGGGTGAAAGGAGTCCAGGATAGCCTGGGATGAGACCCAATGGGGGCATTGGGGAATTTCTAGAGTGCGATGGAGGGGGAAGGGGTGTTGTTGGAGGGTGTTTGTTAGGGGTGGAGGAGACTGGGCGTGGAGGGGGTGAAGCGGGATCGTGGACTTCGGCGAGACCTTTAATCTTCAGGCCTTCCGCCACTTTGAGAAGAGATGACAAGTGATCCTGATCCACGGAGACTTCTCCTCTGTACATGAACTCCAAAAGGGCTTTCATTTCGTGATAGCGGACATCACGCAGGAACACGATCGGATGTCTGTCTGGGGTGTTGAACAAGAGGGAATTGAAATAAGGGGAACACGCTGACAAAACCATTTTATGCGCCTTGAGTTGGCGACCTTCACAGGCGAGTGTGACATCCACGAAGGCTTCGTGATTGAGAAGATCCTCAAAAACGCTCAAGAGGTTGTGTTGGTGGTTGTTCCATCGGAGGCAATATTGCTGGGGCAAAATGCCGGAACCAGCCATGGTGATGGCTGGCTGGGGGAGGTTAGGGTTAGGTTAAGATAGGGTGATGATGATGCTAGTGGGGGTTGACAACGCGCGGGCCGGGGTCCACTTATGCAGAATGGCTACCTGGAATAAACAGAGAAACACAATTTGTTAATTGACATGTTATGTTTTGGCGGATTTACAAAATAACTTCAAAAGACTTCCCCTCCTTCATTAAAGAAACATAAAAAATAATCAAAACTTTGAGAATGAAATGAAAATTTGTGATGATGATAGTAATCACCCAGGATTCGGAAGGTCAAAGATCTTAAAAATATGGTGGAAAAGAAAAGAAGTTGAAAGAGAATCAAAACTTAAAAAAGAAATAAAAATTTGTGGTACTGAAAATAGTAATTACCTAGGAGGTCAAAGATCTTAAAAGTTTTGGGTCTTTACAGAAAGGCAGTGTATACTCGCAAGTCTTTTTTATATTATGATATTTCACACACAAAACACACTGCACAAAAGTAAAGAAAATTTCACTAATTCATATTTATGTACACAATACTATTTACAAGATTATTGAGGTACTGGTCACATTGCAAAGATCACAATAGGATATATTATACCAATAAATTTTTGACAACACATTTTATACACACTTTCTGATTTTAAGGTATTCATAATATCAGCTAAAACATCACAAGCACTTCCTAAAATTTTACTATTTACACAATTTCATTCATTTCCTTTATACATTATGACACTATATGCAATATTATGCATTATATTTGGTAGGTATAAATACATAATGTATATAACCACTATAAATGAACTATAATCACATAATGGAAAGTTGAAACTTTCTGATAATGACAGAATATAGACTTTCAAACTATTTTTGACACTTTTACCCACTACATTTTGACAGAAACACTTTAAAACTTAAGGCCATATATACTTCCTCCCTTTTTTGGAAGGAACTGAATTTCCGTTTTACTCTAAGACGGTTCAATAAATCGATAAAGAGGTTCCAGAAGAAGCAAAAGAAGAAGAAGAAAAAGAAGAAGTAGGAGCAGAAGTAAAAAGGGAAAAGTGTTGCAGTATTTTGTTAAAAGAAGTATATATAGACCGTCAGGCTTTCTTCTTTGTAATGCTATTCAACAGAGTGTAGAGATATTGATTAATTTTAATGCCTCTTCTCTATAAAGAGTTGCTTGTATATTTTCTGCCTTGTAGGCATACAAAAGCAACCTCAACAACTTAGGAGGGTACCTATTTAATTGTGAGTCTTATGATAGGAGGGAACAAATTTTCATTCTATAATATGAGAAGAAACAGTGAATCTTGTGTTCTTAAAGTTTCATATTTAGAATTTTCATAATTTGGCTATTTTGTTAGGCTTTCAGAAACTTATATTTATCATGTTTTTATAATTGAACCAACTTGCTTTGTAGATTTTGATTCTTTAAACACAATTTTTACAAAAACTGAAACATACAACTTTTATGTTAAATTCACGGGGGTAAATTTTAAAGATACCATCATTTTAGAATAACGTTCCCCCCTTTACCCACCCCAAAATTTTGCTAAGACTTACATATTCACTATAAAATGTTTGCAAGGTTTCAAATGTTTGCTATCATAGTTTGATTTTAAAAATGTTTAAAAATTCCATCCATTCATTTAATAGCATAGAGTTTTTCTTCCTTCATATCTAAGGAATGCTAGAAAATATTGAATTTTCTCTCTTTCTCCCAATTTTGTTGTGCCAAGGACCGAGTTGCGCCTTTTCAGTTTTACTTCTTTCTTCCAGTACACTGGAAATAAAAGGGAAAGGAAGAGGAACTTGTTCTGAAGCAGATCAATACCTGGTCTTCTTTTTGTTGTTGTTGTTTTGTGTGCATGAATAAAGGCCAAAAAGGCCAAAAAAGAAGGCTGTCCGTTACACTACAGCAAGGACATTCAAGTCGATACTTTTTGAAAAGGACTATACTTGAATTTTCATGGTATACAAATTGTGATAAAACAAACAGGGATTCATGTATTCCACAAAAAACATTGCCAAATTATTTATAACTAACACAAAACAATTTTGATTTTGAATCAGATCTTAAACATTTTAAAATTATGGACTCAGAAATGAAGGATTTTCGAAACAGCATTACTTAAATTGATCAAACAGTCATTGCATACCACATTTTGCAAACATAAATAAGCATTTTTAAGATTATGAATAGAATGGCATGTTTTCAAAATGGATTAAAATTTATTTGTTGCATTTTCCAACCATGAAATTGGACAACTCTTGAAACAGCCATAAAAACATATTTGCGGTATCTTTTTAATCATTTTTTCTATCATTCATTTGCACAGACAGGAGAGAGGATGTACCCAAATAAAACTGCATGATATTATTATGGGAATAAGATTTCAAAAGTACAAAAAATAACGTTCTAATCTTCCTGCTTCATTAAAGTACGACTGGGTGTTTAAAAATGCACTCTTTTTCTGGTAGTTGCGATAATGAATATTTCAGTTTTAGTATGCAGAAAAATTATGATTCACAAATGTAAATTTGATAACCATTGCAATTGCAGCGTTCGTTTGAAAGACCTTTATTTTCTTTCAGATAATGAAACAAGCAATTTTGGTATGGAATCGTATGCAGCATCATTTTCATTCACCAAAAAATGTTTTTTGAATGATGGTGAGAGTGTGAAATAGTTTAGGAAATATTGCAGCCTATGATAACATCAAAGAACACAGCTTTTGCATCACCCTGTATTACAACAGTAAAGTATATTTTTTGCGCAATCTACACAGTGATAAAAAGAAATTTTAAACTCGCCCTTCCCTTTTCCTCCTTGAATTTCCCTATTTAGTCCTGTACCTCTCACTCATTCAAGCAGTCTCTCCCCAAATGTTAGTTAACTATTTTAAGGAACCCCTCTGACCAAAATGAAGGCGTCATCATAAACTTGAATAAAAAACGCTGAGGTAAAATCATGATATTACCTGAAGGAGAATGAACTTTTGTAGAGTTGAAATTTGAAAATTAAAATTGTGTTTCTTTTTTTCAGGGGGCAACAGAAAAATCTGTGAAGAGGAATGGCAATGCATACTTTTCAACTTATGAATAAAATGGTTTGATTTTGATTTGTAAGAATTATGTTGAAGAAGAGTCACAAAAAATCTAAGTTTAAAGAAAACATGCAATGACTGTTATGCTCTCTGAAGATATCCTGAATCTGTCTGTTTGGTTGAATCAGTTTCCTTTATCAAAATGCCCAAATGACATTTGGGTCATTCAGATAAAGTTAAGTAACTCAAGCTTTGAAGCAGGTATCCTGAAGATGAAGTCTGATTTAAATAAGAAAAGAAGAAGCTCTTAACTTCTCATTAAAATCATAATAATTTCGTTAATCTCCTACTGAGAAGTGGAATCTCTTAACCGAAAGTTGCCTTTTGTGAATTTTGTGCACGCCAAATTAATGAAGAATAGAAAATGAACATTTCAAAAAACCATCATCAATAATAACCGATATTTTTGAGAATCTATTTTTCGTCAGTCTGCAATCTTTGAATAGACTTATGAGATAGAATGTTACGCTTTTCTTGCTGTAATTTGAAGTCATGAAAAAATAAAAAGGAATCTGAAAAAAGAAGTTGGGATGGCAAAATTACTCTCCTGACCTTTTGAACCTCCTATCTTTTCATCATATTTTGTGAATAGGCTTTCATCTACCTATAAAAATTCTCATAAATGAACGAGGAGAAACCAAAGCCTTATTAAGATCAATGTTCCATTACCAAAAGCATTTTCCCCCAAAATGAGCGTGTTTTGATCCTTATCAGTCTTTTTTCCCGAAAGATGATTGTTACAAAGTGTCAGAAATCTTTTTAACACAGGTCTTCTTTATTTCTTCCTGCTAACGAGATTGAGTTATCTCTTCATTGTGTTACAATTTCTAACATGGTCTACAAAGGTGGGCAAAAAGGTCAAATTTTTCCATGACTCTTTCTCCCCCCCCCAAAAAAAAAAAATTGGCCATGATGTCATTCCATCATCTATATTTTGGAAAGTTTTGTATGTTTGATGTTACAATCAATCGATATGTCACCAATTAATCATGTTGTAAAATGTTACACTGTTGTAAAAAGTTTGCATAAGTTATTGCAAAATTATTTTGCAACAGATAACGGAAAATAATATTACAAGAACTTAGTTAATTCAAAGTTTGATTTGAAATGGCAAAGCAATTGCACAGTGCAATATTTATTCAATACCCACCCGGTAATGACCTCTACAGCCTAATTTAAGCATGTTAAAATGCATATTAATAGCTTTTCATAACGGTATTTGCAAGCAAAATTGATTGCTGTA
>JAOWAT010289509.1:0-17199 GCA_028571025.1 Longipedia americana
AAGTGAGCACCCAAAAAACCTAAGTTTTTGAAAAATTTTACTTCGGAAAATTTTTGTAAAACTTTCTAGAAATCAATGATTTGCTCATACAATTCATAAAATGCTAAAAAATAGCACAACCTCCATCATAACCTTCACAACCTCCAGAGCCTCCAGCTATTTTTTGTTAAATTTTTTAATCTTAAATATATTTATGACAAAATCAAGTAATCATGATCAAATTTTTCTGCTTAATTTTGTTGGTACCCCATCTGACAAAAAGACCTAATTTTCCACAATATCCTCTAAAATTCTGGTTTAAATGAGAAACCTATATAATCTCATTTGTTCTGAGGTTTAGTAATGACCTATTTGTGTCATCTATCCAACAAAATAATTCCCATCTGAATCCAAGCCCTTAGGGTCATAAAGAGATAGTGGTAAAAGTGCTCACTTTACCCCCGTTTACGGTACCTATTTACAAACATACCTGTGCAAATTATGCATTTTAATCCTCGTTGATTGGCATGGAAAATTGTAATAGCGGAGGTGTGATTGTAATTATGAAGCTCCCATGAAGAAATAACTCAATCACCATCACAGCAGCAGAAATGAGAAAATTTTCATAGTGCACAATAATAAAAATTAACGTCCTTTCATGTGCAAATGGTTTTACGGTAACAAATTTCTTTCTTTATATTGTGTGCTACAGTAGTAATTTATTAAAAAAGACTCATATGCAGACAGGTTTTTAAACAAGTCAAAGGGAAATAGGTTATATCAATGGAGCACACAAATTGCAGATTACTTAAAAACAGGGCCAGTGGGGCGGGGGCTTTGAAATTTTCAAAATTGGAAAGAAAAATAAATTTTGTCATAATAAAGTGCCATCAGTTACCTGCTGTCTTTTGCCTTTGCATCATAGTTTCAAAGAAATTCTTCAATTCTTATCTATAAAAGGATTTAGTCCTTTACGGATCAGATTTTAAAAAGTTCTCAACTCAGTTTTAAAAACATTTTGATGAAATTCTGGATGTTTTGAGTTCTGTTAAAATTTTGGGAGAAAATTGGATACCTCAATGGTTTTAAAACATTGTGTAAAAGTACAAATTTTGACTTTTTTTAGTGTTTGATGAAAAAAGAAACAGGGCTTGATTCTAAAAATCATCCGAAAATGTTTGTGGAGTTATGAATATCAAATTTGATAGCACATAGAACTAAGGAGAGTGTTGCTCAAAGTGCAGTATCCCAAATATGGCTTGTTAAGCTTTTTCTAAACTAGCACTAATTTAGTACAGTTTCTATATCTTAATTGTTATGAGAAGAAGCAAATTCAATAAAAAACATTTCCATTCATATATGAATGTTTTATGAAAGCTCATCAAGCTGTCAAGACGTGATCAGAAAATGCTGCGTTGAAAAAGTGAAAAAAAAGTGGTTTTTTGATCGAAACTCGGCAAACTAGAGCGAAATTACAGTGAACGAAGTTTTGGTCGTCCTTTTGAAGTGATTCTTGTTGAGATAAGTGACATTCTAGAGGTTTTTTTTGGAAGTTAAAGAAAAAACTTAATAAATTGACAGCATGAGCTCGTCATTAACAAGAAGTAGTTCCAGAAGCAGCTCGCAAAGGCATTTGAACTCAAGTGATTTTTTGTACCAGAAGATGAAAGAACAGTCAATTTTCAAAATGAAGAAAGCAGAAACAGGAGGGATAGAAAGTTTGCTGGAAGACATTAAAGAGAAGAAATCATCCGGGAGTCTGAGTTCCCGGAAACCAGCTAACAAAGAACATGATATTCCTCCGCGGACAGCTTTGTCTACGGCAGCCAAAAATGGAGGGAAGTTGGAGGAGAAGAAGAAGAAAAAAGAGAAGAGTAAAGTAGATGCAGCCAAGAGAGGGGCAGCAGTGACAGCTTCTGGCAGTGGAGAAAGTAGTGATGAAGAAGAGCCAAAGAAGCCTAGTAACCATGAAGGTCAACAGAGCAGCCTAGACGGGACAGAAGCTGTCATTGTGAAACAAGTTCAGGCTTGTTTCGGTACAGATATCAGTGATGGAACTATTTTAGGGTCAAGAGACATAAGCGGAGGTAGTGCTGAGAGTGGTGAAGAAGCAGAATTTGGTGATGTAGGTGAAAATGAGGAAGTTCTGGGAGGAGAATTGGGAGATAAAGAAGATGATCTGAAAAAGAAGAGGAAGGAAATATGGGAGAAGAATAAAACGATAATTTTTGGAGGAGAAACTGTCGATACAGATATCACGAAAGAACAAAGAATAGCTGAAAGGACAGTGATAAAAGAGGGTTATCTGGAGCAGCTTCGTGTGTATTGTAAACAAATAGGAGATCCAGGTTTAGCAGAAATCTTCTTAAAGTTTATTACGTGTTGGGAATCCTCAGATTATGCAAACAACTTGTTGGCATCGTTGGAGGTCTTTTTAGACAAACGGGAAACTCTTCTGGCTTGGAGAAGTCTAATGGACTTTACTTTTCCTGAGAAGGGCATTCTAAGAGAAGATGTAGAAACCACATTGTTGAATTTTGCGCAGATAGATGTTGGAAGACTCATAGTAGCTCACCTTGAATCACTGCTCCCACAATGGTGTGTAAGGTGTGAAGAAAGGTTTCGGATTGCGTTGGTGGATTATAGAGCTAAAAGAGTAAAATTTTGTGAGTGTTGTAATACTGTGCTACATCTGGACTGTCGTTTAAAGATTGGACCTCGTACATATACTAGAAAGTGTGCTAAGTGTTTTGTGGCAACAATCACTAATGTTGACGCCTTGTACTGGGGAAACATAGTTGATTTGAGCAGTAATAAACAAATAGATGTAGAAGTGACAGAAATTGAAGAAGCTGGAAAACTGTTTAGGAGGTTTCCTGTACAAAGTACAAAACATCTGAGAAGCGGAATTAGAACTATGGACAATAAAATCCTCCGAGTCATTGAAGCAGCTGCGGCTGCAATGAAAGAGGAGAAAATAGACAGTGAAGAGGTGAAAGCCAGAGTTGAGAAAGACATTGGGAAGCCTAAGTTTGGGAAGGAAGATCAGTGGACACTAAAACGTAACCAGTCGTCTGGGAAAATTGTGTATAATGACAAAAAGAACCCTAAGAAGATCCCATGTAAGGACTGGCGACTAGGAAACTGTGCTCAAGGAACAGAATGTAAATATTGGCACAAAGAGTTGTGTCCACAGTTTGAAAATGAAGGTGTGAAGAGTCCTACGAATGAAGGAGGTTGTCCAGGAAATTGCGGTTTACTGCATAAGCAGTATTGCTATGCATCTTTGAGACCAAAAGGCTGTAAGAAGCAAGATTGCAAGTTTTGGCATCCGGCCTGGCCTGAACAAGCGATTCAAAGATCGAGAGGAAAGATGAGGTCAGAACCTGTGAGAGAGAAGGATGGACAGAAGAATTCAGGTAAAACGATGAAGAAAGGTAAGTTGGCCGAGCTTTCTGAAAAATATGATAATTTAGAGAGATTATGCCAACAAATGGCTGCAAATGTTGAAATGTTGATTACTGATAGAGATAAAAACAATGATAGTAAAAAAGAGTTCAATGAGTCACATGCAGGAGATGTACAGGTTGAGGAAAGCATTCAGTCTGAATAATTCACTGATGTTACTCTTCATGTAATATAGATTTAGTTTAGAATGTCAAAGATTAAAATTACTTATTGAAAAAGAAAAGCTATTATGAAATGTTGACAGAGAAGTTTGTGAAAAGATGAAAGTTTTTTTAGTTAAAGAAATAAATGTAATTTATGACCTTATAAGTGCACGAAATGTGAATATTCAGAGGAAGTATGAAAGATTGCATGATAAGTTAGTACTATTGCAGTTGTTAATTTTAGAGGAAACTTCTAAAGAAAAAGTAAATTTTGGAGAGTGCATCAGTAAATTGTTTGGTGGAAAAGGGAATAATATAAATAGGTTACTTAGTAGCCTCAAGCAGTATACAATCAAGGGCTCTTGGGGAACCTGTCCCAATACCAGAAATAAGCTAATAGAAAAATTGTCCAAATTAGTAAGAGTAGTAGAGTATGAGGGACAACTCTTGGGATTAGTCACACAAGTTCTGCACTTAATTCAGGTTCTGTTTCACATGTACGTAAATGGGTTGGTAAAAAATATACCAAAGTATATGGAATTATTAAATGATAAAGTCATTGAAAACAAAAATGTAACGGAGTTATTGTTTCAATTATTAATGTTTGATCTTCAGACAGTGCGAAACGCAGCAGGAAAGTTTCTAGCTGCAGTGTTGTTGGAAGCATTTGAATTAGTGGGGGATGTGCAGCTCATTCTCAAGAGATTTTATACGATATTATGCAATGCTGGAGCTGGTTTTGGTCTTGAGAAAGAGCTGCACAAAATGGAGATTTTTTGGGATGCTAGTGTTTTCGTAAGTTTGAATTTTTTTGTGGATGAACTAAATGCAGTGATGGGTTTTTTAGCAAATATACAGAGTCAATTACAACTCTTTACTAATTTGTTTTGGGAAGGTGGTGTCAGCTGGGGCGATGGAAGGACTTCTCTTGACTCTTTTAGGATGTCTAAATTCCTAGATAAAGTAGTGTTTTCAGACTCTGAGAGTAAACAAAGAAAGGAAATGGTGTTTGACTTCCCTCTAACAGTACTAGTGAATGAAATTTTGGAAGAATACAACATTAGGTGTGAAGACTTGTTAGAGGCAATGAGGTTCCTCTTCAATGATGATTGTGAACATATGAAGGAAGATTTCAAATACGACAGAGCAATAGAGAGTAATCCATTAGAGTCACTACGAGGAGAAAAATGTGATGGAGTAATTTACGATGTAGAAATAGGTAGTGACTCGGAAGATTGTGCCTTCCCTTTCTATGATGAGGAACAGGAAGTGTCAGAGGAAGTAGAAATAGCAACAGAAGACGTAGCTGAACTTGAAGGAAAGAAGAGTTTTGTTCTTGTTTTGAATCAGTGGTATCTAAACTTTCAGACAATTATGTCAGGAAAAGGGATTAAAATTGACAAGTTTCTTGGATTGATCAAATATTTGAATGATAGATTTGTCAAGGATTTCAATTTGCAAAAAGGGACATTTATACATGTTTTTGGCTTTACGGAGACCTGCTTCCCAAAAGGAGTGAAGGTTGCGGAAATAATGAGGCATTTTCAAGATATGAACTGTTTGATGACAAATAGAGAAAATAGACCAGGTGGTGGAGTTATGTTGATTTTGGATAGGATGATAGCAATTGAGTCTGAGAACAACTTTGATAATGGAGTATGTGAAGCATTATTAGTAAAGGCGCATATTTTCCAGCAAAAATGTCTCTTTGGAGTGTTCTATAGACCGCCAAATTGCAGTAATAGTGAGTTAGTTGAAATGATGGAATGGATGGAAAAGAAAACTAGTGAATGTGGTGATAGATATGTATATATTTATTCTGACTATAATGCTAGTGAAATTAACTGGAAGAATGATGAATTTGGATTTTTCAGTGTTCCTCAGTCAAATGTAATGAAGCAAGAATTACTTAGACAAATGATGAATCATGTTAGTCTAACACAGTTGAATAGTAAACCAACGAGAAAGAAAGCTGTGCTAGATATTGTACTAACAAATGATAACTCGAATGTCTTTTCAGTAGATGTAGTATCACTTGACAAGTTGAAGATGTCAGACCACAGATTGTTAAATGTCAAATTTGAAATGGAAGTGTTAGGATTACCCAAATTGCTAAATAGTGATGAAAAAGGTGGAGATTTGCCATATTTCACCCTTGAAGATTATCAATATGATGCACAGACACCGGAAGTCAAGCAAAATATTCTGGAAGAGTTGAAAGTGTGGAAGAGAGGAGGCTTGCCTCTTCAACTGACTAACATGTACAAGAGCCCAAATGATAGATATGAAGAATTCAAAAAACAGGTGGCTCAGATTTTTGAAAAGTGCAGTGTGATCAAAAAAAGTAAAAAAAGTAAAAGAAATGGTCTTTTTTTGACACCAATCCAAAGAAAGTTGTCTGGTCTTTTTTGTGATAGAGGTAAAATATTGAGAAAAATAAATAGACTAAAAAAGAAGAAAACATATAGTGTAGGATTGTTGTATTTGGCTAAAATGAGTAATGGAGAAAAAAAATTGTGTGGTGATGCGGCAAAACTGTTTGAGTTGATTGAAGCTCTGGAAGACTTAGAAAAATGCATTGATGAAACTGCTAAAGAAATGCGTCAAGAAGTAGAAAATAAGGCATTAAAAGCAGTAAAACATAAACCAAAAGTTTTTTGGAACTATATGCAATCCTTCTACAAGACGAATGAAATTATAGGACCGCTTATAGAAGAAGGAAGAGTAGTGCAGTCGTCATACGAAATGTCCAATATTTTTAATAGTATGTATGCTAGCATGTGCAGTGAACCTAGACTGGAAGATAAAGAAAAAGTTAAGAAATTGTTAAAAGAACAGAGCAAAAATGATGATGACGTCCTAAGTATTGAAGAGCTGAGTATTGAAGACTTGTATGATGCTATCATTAACACAGCTAATCATACTGCTTGTGGACATGACGGACTAGGAATATGGTTTTATAGGAGAAACTTTGAGCCATTAGCAAACTTCTTACTCAGACTTATTAAAGACAGCATCTTAATGGGAGGTGGGCCAAATGCTTTTAAGCATGCAATAGTTACTACATTGCATAAGCAAGGACCGAAAACAGAAAAAATTAATTATCGTCCAATCAGCATCACGTGTGTTCTGGGGAGAGTAACAGAACGAATGGTAGTGATCAAGTTCTACGCTTTTTGCGTAGTTCAAAATGTGTTTCCAGATGGACAGTTCGGGTATAGAAAAAGTAGATCTTGTGAGCTGCTTCTGTTGTGCAAAGTAAAATTTTTAATTGAGGCTTTCATAGATGGTAAACCTTGCTTTAGTCTGTTCGCAGACTTTGCTAAAGCCTACAATAAAGTTGATATTTTTCAGCTAGTGTTAGATTTGTATAAAATAGGTATTGTAGGGCAAACACTAAAATGGTTCTTTCACTTCTTGCACGACAGGACGCAGCAAGTGCGTATAAATGGTGTCCTAAGTATGGTTATTTCACTGACAGGTGGTTTACCACAAGGTGGAGTCACAGGACCTTTGCTCCTCTTGGTACATTTGCGTCAGTTGAAATTTGCAGAAGACAGACCAGTCAATGAAGTGAGCTTTTTCTTGAAGGATGAGAAATTGAGAGACACGCTGACGGCTCTTTTTGCAGATGACACTAGTTCACTACGCAAAATCAGCCCCGAAGTTGACGCATCCACACTTAATGTTTTGGCTGAAGATCTGGAGAGGCTCATGTCATATGCTGAAAAGAAAAATATGAAATTAAATGTAAACAAAACGGTACTTATTGCTTTGCCAGAAAATGAGATAAAAACAAAGGAAGAAATAGTCTTGAATGTACGAGGAAGCAGAGTAGCATTAAGTGACACTGCTAGAGATTTGGGTTTTTTCTGGAGCAATGATCTTAAGTTTGAATTACATAAAGAAAGAGTGATTAAAAAAGCTACAAATCTCATGTTTTTGCTATTACGAACTTTCAAAATGAAAGATTCAACAGTGATGAAGAATTTATTTAAAAGTTTAGTCTTATCTAATATGGAGTACTGCATACTTTTGTGGGCCCCGAAGGAAGGAAAAGACATGGATAAGTTTGAGTGGATACAACGAAAGTTTACATCATTACTACCAGAATGTAAGGATATGACTTATCCTGAAAGGTTGAAGTTTTTAGGACTATACAGTGTTCAGAGGAGGTTTGACAGGTTTCACTTAATAATGTGTTTTAAGATTTATTTAGAAGTTTATCCGAATCCGGGAATTGACTTCCATGTAAGTTCAACTGGGGTCATAAAAATTATTCCGCCAGGAACGAGTACAAATCCTAGAATGAATGAATTCATACAGTGCAGTTTTTTTGTGAAAGTGAGTGAGATTTTCAACAGCTTACCTAAACACATAAGACATGTTAATACAATGAATAAGATTGCTTTTTTGCCAGAGTACAAATTAAAATACGCTATTGACGCAATAATGCGTCCCTTGCAAGACATTCCAAAGTGTGGAGGAGCGTATACGAATGAGATTACAATATTTGACAATGCAGGCAATAGAACAAACAAATTACAGTTCGCAATAGTGACGTTTTTTCGTGAAAGTAGTGGGATGACATATAGTAAATTGTTTGAAGAATATTTATCACTTCCAGCTATAGCTTTAAGAGAGATGAAAGAGCAGAAATACTCGGAGGAAGCCGGGATGAGGAAAAAAATACTTTTGGAGGCTGCCTCCAGACAATTTTAATAAGAAAAGAAGTGGGAGCAGAAAAAGGGGCAATAAATAAATAAATAAACCAAAGAAAGAAATGAAAATTAATAAGAAAATAATTATTATATTCTTAACTTCAGTAAACAAACATTGTATAGACCTTTGAAATTATGCTCTGCATAAAAATGACGCAAAAATGAGTAGTCATCGTAGTAGAAGAAGAAAGACATAAACATAGTTTGGGTAGTTCAGGTCATACGTATAGTGAGATATGGGTTTGCTCTTTTATATGTGTCTGCCTTGTTGATTATAGCAAGAGATTGAAAAAGAGAGGCAAGCTTGAAAAAGAGAATAGGCCATATACTTAGTGACTTGGAAGCTGAGAGTTGAGTATTGATATTCTAAGATTAGTAAAAAAATTAAAATGAATTCGCAAACTGATAGAAGCCAAATGAAAAAACTGTTAGAGGAACGCCAAGATCTCATGAAGAAAATAATGGATCTATATTTTATATGCGCAACCCAACAATTTTGCACAGGGGTGTATGAGTGTATGAGTGACAGTATTAAAAGAAAATACTTTAACTTCCTCAGGAGTGAATTAAGGAAATTTGACCTAAAAGAATCTAGTGATAGACTTCTCCTAAACTTTGGCATTCGTATCAAAAATAATGCACAAGAATGGAAATTCAGAGAGGTTCACCAATTTATCAAAAACCAAGCAAGAAATTGGGAAGACCAAGGCGGAGAGTTCTACTTAGATTGCTCTGAGAATAGTGGAGAACCAATGGAAGTAGATGGAGAGCAGCTTAGTGCAAATGGTTGTTTGACGGTGGAGGAAGTTCTAATACTAGGAGACATTCTCCATAGCCTGGAACACATGGAAAGGCATGAAAAGAGTGAGATGGATGAGTTTGTTCTTTACATCGTGATGGACCATTACTACCCGTGTGACCCATCAAGGATAAGCCCCAAGGTCGGGACTAAGTTGAGAAAAAAAGTAAACAAGTCTATCGAAAATATATGTGAGGTGATTAACAATATTGGCACGAAAGACACTGGAAAAGTGCAGATTTATGAGCAAGTGCTTGACTGTTTACATGAAGTACAGGATGGTCTATGGTATAGACATAATCTACAAATACCGCTCAAATATTGGTAAAGGAGTCTAATTTCGAATTTTAAAGAATAGTGACTAAATGAGTAGTAGATGTAACTAGTTCTTTGCATAAAAAGTGTCATGACTTTGTACAAAATACTATGAAGTGCGGATTATGTGTGATGACACTTTCGGACTATGGATTTTTGTGAATTCTTGTACATTTTGTAGAAAAAATTATAGTATGTCAATGTGGAATGTGTGGTTTCTTTTGTAATGCAGAACTCGGGTAGGAAGAAAAGATTAGATTTGAAATTCTGAATTTTGAAATTTTAAGATTTGAAAAGTTTACAAAGAGAAAAATTGACTCATTCTGGTAATAGTATGTGTTAAATCATTTCCGACTGACTGGCAGAAGTTCTGCTGCAAAAAAGACCTGCATTTTTGATTAAAAAATTGTTTACTAATCGGCGAAGAAAATAAAGTAATTAAAATGATAAATGTTCGTCTTACCTAATTGTGAATCTAAGTTTGTTTACTTTTTCGTTTTGCTTGTGTGCGTTGCATTCTACAGAGCTGGCTATGTACAGCTGATGTGAGGCCGAATTGGCAGAGATATACGCAGCAGCCAGCAGTAAGTAGATGAGCAACGCACACAGGAATTTATAAAAGAAGAAAAGTTAATTGCGTAAATTGCGAATAAATAATGTAAGATTTTGGAAGACTTTGGAAGATTTTGAAGAATATACTAATTGACTGAACTTTTGGGCTTTTTTGGTCGATTTAGTTTTGGATTTTAAGTTTTTGGATTTTTGGATTTTGGGATTTGCGCCCCGTTTGGAAACTTTTAATCTCTCTTGAGTGACCTAGAGCCCTCTTTTTCGCTGTTTTGAATGAGTTTAGTCTGCTTGGATCTCATTTAGGATCTTTTTTAGAAAAGAAAGTTTTTTTATAGAAGAGAAAAATGATAAAGGGCAAAACAATATTCGAATTTGATAAATTTTAAGAAACAAAATGGAACTCATTTTTAATAATATTGATAAAAAGTACAAAATAGACATACATATTTTAGAAATAAAAAATATTGGGGGGGGGGAGGGGGAGAAAGAGCAAAATAATAAAAAATCCTGTGTACGAAAAATTCAATGAATTGGTGGGAGAGACCAGAAATAGAAAAGGACAAATGTTAGGTCTCTCTCTCTCTCTCTCTCTCTCTCTCTCTCTTTTTTCTTCCCCCTCTTGAGAATGCAACATGAAAACAGTATACCGGTGGAGATAGTTGAACCTTTGACTCTTTAATAAGATGAGCAAATTTTAGCATAGAGTAATTAGTAGAGAGGATAGAAAGAAAAACTAAAAAAGAGTTCCCAAGATAGCTCAATAACAGTCTTTTATTCTCGCAAATTACCTGCGCTGGGTTTATCGTAATTTGAACGATTCAATAGAGAGAGTGAAATTAAAATTAATTATTTAAATTCAAAGATGACACATAATGTGAACATTATTTAAATGAGAGTGAGGAAATTTTTATTGAAAAAGTTCAGACTCATTTTTGATATGATACATATTTGAAAGATAGAAATCTATGAATCTGAGATTTAGATAATTTTGTTTGCTAAAATAGTGAAAAATTTAAATGAAAAGAAATGAGTCTTTTGTGTCAGGGATTTATCAGTCTCCATGGTCGTCGGAGTAAGCTAAGTAGGCCTTCTTGGGAGTGACAGTTTTTTTTCAAAAATAAAGAGAATTTTTTAGGGATTTTTTGTGTTATATTAGTTTTGAATGGTTGTGAGATTTATTGGGAAAGTTATGGTTTTATTGTTCTAAAGTTGAACTTATTCATTTATACTTACTTAAGCTCAGTTTTGATTTTAATTAAATATTGTTGTTTTTTTTTTTTTTTTTTTTATTATTGAGACTTATTGAAATGTTAACAGAGTGAGAAAAATTACTTCGAATTCAGAAGTAATGTAGAAAGTGAGTTGCACCGGATTCAAAGGTAATATTAAAAGCAAATCATATATAAATTGCATGAATTTGGCTATGAAGTGGATTCGTTTTCCTCATTACTTAAAAGTCATGTACATAACCAAATCAAATAGAGGGCGTGATTGAGTTGCTTAGATGTTTTTTGAGAAGAAGTGCGTGAAGAGTGGAGAGACGAAAAAGACTGTGGTATGAGATAGGTTTGGTGGAGGTTGAAAAGGATAGAAAGAGAGAATTACCGATTGAGCCATGAGTTTGGAGAACGGAAATCAAAACAAAAACGAACCAAATGGACAGTTAGCGTTTTGGACTGAGCAAGAAAACGGAAAACGGAAAACGATTTTGGGAGAGTCAGCAGCTGTTTGCAAAGAAGCTTGAAGTTTTAAAAGGAGACGTTCATTCATATCCTGACCTTTGAAAGAAGAAGTTGTTTCTGAAGATAATATTTATTGGAATCAGTTAGAGATAAAAGGTAACAGTGGAAGAATTGCTAAATAAATAGAAGAAAGTAGTTTTTGTCGTAGGTCGGGTGGTCTTTTCTGGTGATTTTTTCTACAAATTGATTCAGTAGCTGAGCTTCATTTCTAACACCGTCCTTAGAGCTTGGATCAGGCGGAGGTATATGAAAAGGAAAATAAATAACGTGATTGGCGTACAGTGATCAAAATTTTCAAAAATTTACTGGTATTTTTACTTTCAGAACGAAAAGTGGTGACAAATGTCGGGGTTCCGATTTGGACAAGATACGCCAACGAGGCGAATGCCCAAAGTCAGAAGAGGTATTGTGTGGGATGAGATGGGAAACGAGGTAATCCAGGAAAGCCATGAGATTCCTGCATTTCTGCAAGATGGGACAGATCTTACGAAGGTGTTTCCGCGCATTATCTACAGACCAAAGTGTATCCTAATCAAGTGCAGTGGCGATGTTGAAATTATTGTTCCAAGGTTCCAGAGCATGCAAGTACAGAACGCTGAAGATGTTAAATATGGCGTTGCAGTTTCGCGAGCTATTGAGACTCCAGCAAGTTTGGCGGTTTCAGCATATGAGAGTGTACAAGTCACGCTGAAAACAATGATTGAGAGTGGAGACATAAATGGATATGCAACTGCTGAAGATGTTGATGTGCATTTGGTAATGAGTCAAGAGACAGACCAGTATTACGGCTTTGTGATGAGAGAAGACAGAATCCTCAATTCTGGACCGTTGTTTCCGAGAGGATCTAGAACGGTAGCCTCATCCAGATATTACACTTCAGATAGAATGAGTAAGAGTACTCAGGACAGAGATGCTGAGCCCACACGAAGTTCCAGGATGATTGGGGATCCTGATGAAGAAACTCAAGTTCTGGAAAGACGAAGATATTATTCGGAGTGGCCAGCAGTAACAACTCGTCCAGCAACGCCGTATCCAGAAGAACACGTCAGTCCAGATGAACAAACGAGTAGCCAAAGCGAGCTGAACATTTTGGAGGATATTGAAATCAAAGAAGAAATAGAATATCGAAGCATCTTCGAAGAGAGCACTCAGGTAATGACACCAGTTATTGGAGAAACAGAGGTTCTCGAGCCACTTGATGCCTGCACATCACAGGATCCGGTGGTTACGATCGAGTCGCAAGGATCAGAAGATGTGTTTGTTACGGCGTCATCGGAAATGTATGGAGAAGAAATAGAAACATCTGAATTGAGAGAGAGTGAAATGGGCGGAGAAAACGAAGAAAAAATGGAAAAAATAGCTGACGGATCTGGAGTGTCGATTAGTACGAGAAGAGAACTGGATCGTATGTTCAGTTCAGTGACAAGCACCCCTGATCCTGAGAAGAGAAATGATGAAACGTTTCAAGTTTTTCATGATAGCTTAGGAAGTGATTACGGAGATTTCGAAAAACGTGTTGGAGTACACTCTTCAGCAATTAAGTTTTCAAACAGAATGAGTGACGTAACTCTCACGGCCGATCGTAGTGGTCTGAGCAAAATTACTGAAGCAAGATCGGAAGTGGGGTCACTTCTGTTGGAAACAAGTGTTTCCATTAGTAATGAAAGCGGACTTGAAGAAACGTTTAGCGTCACGATGCAGGAGAAGAGAGCGCAAAGGTATAAGATTGCTCAGAACTTAATAAACCCAGATAGATGGCGTTCCCCTACAAGGCTGCGAACAGATCAGTATGAAGTTACTGAATTTATAAACAGGAAAAGAATGTATGGAGCGAAACTTCTCCCGGCTACCAGCTTTGTGTTGGCTGAAATGTACAAAGAGGTGCCGAACACCTTTGATGACAAGAACTGGAAAGCCCTCCAGATTTTACAACAAGAGAAAGAATTCTTGCAAAAACAAGTAGAAGAAATTGTTGATCTTCGGAAGAACTTCATAAAAGAAGATCTGGAGTTTTTTAGCATGATTGAGGCTGAATATGTCAAACATATGAGTGATAGCCAAAGAAAAGATCTCGAAGCAGCGATGGACGTGTTGAAAACTGGAACGTTCAAAGAAGTTCCAGCTGATAAGCTGAGATACGTAAGAAGCGGATTCCAGGTGTGCCCAGACATTAATTGTAAAAAAGCTGCTAGTTTTGTTGCACCGATGATACCAGTCCATTTGGATCAGAGGCACAAATGGGATATGTATGATTTGTCGCATATGCAGAAGGCTCTGTTTCTACATCTAAGAGAAGGAACGTTTGAACTAAGGCCAGAACAACTGGAAGTATTGGAAGACTATTGTGCGTTCCTTGTGGAAGGAGCTCTTCGCAGTTTTCACTTCCTCTACACAGATGTAGAAATGCTTCGGGTGCAAGCAGTGGTTTCTTATAATAATGTGGTGAGAGATTTGCTGAGCGGTCCAGGGGTTACCTGTGAAGAGAAAGAGAAGTTCCTCCTACGGCAAAGAGATTGGTTGTCTCCAGTAAGTCTGGAACTAAGATGTAGAAGCTGCCAACAGCGTGCTGCCGAAATTGAAAACGGACCGTGGCCGAGAGGAGGAAGATCTGGATCTGGAAACACTAGTACTACAGAATAGAATTGTGTGGGTTTCGTACTGTCTGTTGATCTCGTTTGTTCAGAATAATAATTGATAAATATGTAAAGATTGTATGCTGGTTTTGTCTTTTAGCAAAAGGAATGTTTGGAAATTTTTAGAAATTTATATAAAATGACTATATGACCATATTTGTGGGTAGTTTATTGTTAAATTTATGCAAGATTAAGGTCTAGAAATTACGTTTAAAATTGTTGTTAAAATTCTTACAAGGTTGGTAAATTAAGAATAAGAAATTAAACCTTGAAATACATGTGTATGTGCAACAGAAAACTTGGGTGGTTTTTGATTGAACGGGGGCCCTTATGCTCTACAAAGGTAAAGGAGAGCTATTGCTGGGTGGGACGGGTTTGTCAGCAGAGGCTGAGAGGTTACTGGTTAGTGTGAGTTCTCTTTTAATCTGAATGTTTACTCAGTCCTACCTTGAGTGCATTGTTGCACATTTTGTCAAAAAAAAAAAAAATATATATAAACCTGCAGGGACTTCTTCTAGTTATTGGCAATGTAAAATCTCTCTTAGAGTTAGGAAAGGCCAACGTGAAGAAATACCTGAAGAATCGAGGTGTAAAATGTGTGGAAGGAAATTGAAAACAAATGGTGAATAAATCAAGGAGTTTAGAATACTAAGGAAGTTGCATTGGGCGTGGCCCAAACTGAATACGTTGTAAATATTTAGTTAGCAGAATATGTAATAATAATAATAATTGGAATTATTCTGGACTCTGAAAATTCTAATTAGAACGTCACAAGTGTTAAGGCCTATTTGCAATTCAACAAACAAGGCACACCACTTTTTTAAAGTGCCAAAATAACTTTATCAAAAATCTCTGTTTTTATAAAACTTTTTGAAAATCCAAAACATGAATCATAAATTGGAAGACATTTTCTTTCAATAGAATCAACATTTTATTAACAAAATATGCATGGCAAGCCATCTTTTCATACATACAATGTGCATCATCAATATGAAATTCCAAAGACACTTAGGAGCAGTTGTGAATATGCTAACAAGAATTCATTTTCCTATTTAATTTCTTCAACAATATTTTCCTCTATATCAAAGTGATTTAATTTGAGGAAGAGGAAGTATGGTCTTTGTGACTTTCAACATTCTGTTCTGACCCTTCGCAACAAGAACAACTTCTGGCAAGTACTTTGTTTGTGACATTGCTTCATCATTTAGAGGCTCCACTAAATAATTAGAAATATTTCTAAATCTTAGGCCCGATATGTGGCTTGTCATCAAATGTTTTAATGACCATCTTTGTTCAGGTGTCTATGACCATTTTTGTTTTCATAAAAATTTTTATTTTTTGAAAGAGGAAGTGCATTGAAATATTTTTCTTATCAAAATTCTTGGAAAGTAGGCATAAACATATTGTTCATGAAGAAAAATCTGCATGAACATATTGTTCATGAATAAAAATGTTCATGAACACATCTTTTATCAGTCACATATCGGACCTTAGCAAATTAGCCATAATTTCAATTCCCAATCCGTAATATAAAGTTTTATTGCCACTTGGCTTTAAACTGTAATTCAACACACAATCGCCAAAAATTTTCAGACTTGACATTTTGCTTGAAAACTTGCAATTGACAATCAGACATCAATTGAAATCTCATAATTTATGCATATATTTTTTTAGATGCATTATTGTATCAGCGGCAAAACTTGTTTTACATTAGGGCCAGTTTCATGTTATAAAGTGAAAATGCTCACTTGAAAAGGACTCGAAAGAATTGTTACGAGGCCTCGTCAGAGAACTTCTTTATCCTTCTTCTTCTTCTTCTCCTTCTCCTCCTCCTTCTCCAAAGTTCAAAATTATTTAATAACTTTGACAATTTTGAAGGTATTGTCCTGAAATTTTGTATGTGGGATCCTTAGAAAAATCTGGATTTTTTTCCGTGGCCTCCAGGTCCCGCGGGTCAACTCGGTGGGGGTCATTTCTCAGAATTTTTGAAAAATGTTCAAAATTTACCAGTTTTTGGAAAAATCAACTATTCATTAGATTTTTGAAAACAATTTTTACCCGCGGCCCTCACTGGCCTGCGGGTCACCCTGGGGCAATTTTCAAAATTCTCAAAATTGTATAATTGTTTAAAAATGAACTTGTTCATAAGGGATTGAAATTATTTTCATCCGTCGCCCGCACAGGCCCGCAGGTTGCACTTCTGGGGGTCAATTTTCAAAATTTTTGAAATTTGCTCAAAATTGTCTAGTTTCTGGAAAATCCTTTTTTAAATTTATTTATGTCCTACACTCTGTTCAAACAACCTAGTCCTGATTTTGGCAAACATCCAATTTTTTCAAAATTTCATTCTTAAAAATTTTTCATATTTCATTTCCCCCTTCGCCTCGTCCAGGACGCTGTTCGTCCTTGTTTCAATCAAAGTGTAATGGTTTTTTGGTAACATTAAAAAACTTTAAAACTTGAAAATGACAGTTAGACAAGCATTACAAGTTGAAATAGATTAAACTAAACTAAACTAAATTAAGTTTCTTGGAATTATTTCTTGTAAAATTTGAGTCCTTGAATGCTTGCACTGTTGTAAAAATTTTACCCAACGCAGTTTTATCTTCAATAAATGACTGATGTAAATTCAAAATGCGTCTGCAGACACAATCATTACTCAGGCCCCCTATACATTAATACGCAAAAATGGAAATGGAATCAATTCAAGGCCTATTATATGGTATAAACCATTAATAAAATGAACTCAAAAGGCTGTTTTCCGTAACAATTTTTTCCGTAGATCAAGTTTGAATTTCATAAGACAAGTCAAATTTTGACTCTAAATAG
>JAOWAT010289620.1:0-17159 GCA_028571025.1 Longipedia americana
GAAATACAGTTAAATAAAACGTTTATATTAGCTATAGTGATTTAATTTTGTAGAGGGAAAAAATAAGTAGAGAGAGTAGTTTATTCCTGTTTGGACATAAATGTCGACTGAATGATGTAAATTGACGGGGTTTTATTTGAGAGAAATTCATGACAGGTAGTTACATATATATATAATAATAATTGGGAGACGACAATCTGCTCCCTATGTCTAGCAATTATTACAATAATCGCTGGAAGGAAGCGATAAATGACTTGCTGTAGAACATCCACGAGTAGTTCGACCCCTTGTAGTAGAATCTGGGGTAGAAAGGGGTACATTTTGGTGTTACTGATTTAGCTGAAATATGAGCGGAAGGACGAGGAGTGGTTCAGATTTTACGCACATTTGTATATAAAGTATGTGAACTGCTACAAGATTCTGGAGGACTGCTATGATCAGCTGGTGCATCCGCAGAAGAGGATGCTGTTGAAGGACATGCTGGAGTCGACAATGCTGCGGGTGGTGGAGATAAAGCTGGTACGCAATGAGTTTGACGTAGAATCTGATAAGGTACAATACTGCATCGAATTCGGTGAGATCGGAGTACGTGAACCTGGACGAGTTCCTGCTGGACATGCGAATACGACCAGCCGAAATATAAATGCAGATTCCGAGGTATTTCCTGCACGACAAGAATACAGATAAGGAGAAAAGGAACCAGTTTGTAGAAAAGTACTTGTTGGACCTGAAGGAGACCAATCTTCCGGAGGAGGAGATAATTGAGGAGAGGAGCGCACTCGACACGAATATGGAGACGGCAATCCGTATAATTCAGAAGATTGAGAGGGGGAGACAGGGAATCGTTCGGGCTCTGAAGGCCAACTACTACCAGAAGAGGGAGATAAGGAGAATTGCCAAAAGGAAGGAGCAGGTCAACACCGATGATTTTCTGGACGACACCTAAATTCAGAAGAGAGAGCAAGTCAGCGGCATCCAGAAGGTCATTCGCGGATTCATGGCCAGGAGGGTGGTCGAGAGGATGCGGGACGAGGAGCTTTAGTTCCTGGGAATCACCAAGAAGCCTCAGAATCCCAAGGATCCTACCTCCGACCTGTACAAGATGAACAAGCACAGGTAGTAGATGCGCAGCTTGCAAAAACAGAATTAGAAAGAGTACCATGAAACTCTCGATTCTCTCAAAGACGAACTTCTCAACAAATGGGAATAGCCACTCAAATAGAAGATGCTTCGGGATAGGAGGCTCTGGTATGCTTAGTTTATGGAAAGGAACTAATTTACAAAAATACCCGATACCGTCAAGGACTACTACGAAAAGGACAAGGTCAAGATACCCCCAACACCCGAGGAACTGTAAATTATGCAAAAAATGGTCGAGGCCAAAAAAAAAGAAAAAGGCAAGGGAAAAAAGAAGAAAAAACTCACAGAGAAAGACAAGTTTGCGAAGGAAAATCCCAGAAATGGCCCCACTGAAACCGTGGTGATCATGCAGGAACAGATTGAAAAACACACTAAATAGTGGAAGGATCAGACGAGCACAGAAGACAAACCTGAAATGAGAAAGATCAAGTAGACAGTGTTGCCTGATGTTGAAGATCAGGTTCAAAAAATGGTCGACGATATGATTTAGCTGGAACTGGCCAACCTGAGGATCAAGTTCAAGAAGAAAAAAGGCAAAAAGAAAAAGAAGAAAAAGAAAAAGAAGAAAGCCAAGAAGATCAAGGTGCCCGGGTGGAAAGACATATCCAAGATTCAGCCCCTAGATCAAATCGGCCACTTGGTGGATTTTGGGGTCCTGAAGAAACTTGTCCCGGCCAGGATCAAAGATCTTTTCGGAGAACCAAATCTTCTGAGAACCAAGGAGGAAATGTCTTCGTAGTTAATGCCCGATCCCAGCTATTTTGACGTGAGACAGGTCATTATTGAACTCATTGGCTTGCCGCTTGGATCCCAGTTTGTGAAACAAAGAATCGATAAACTTCATTACTTCCTGTTTTTTGGACCTCACGGTTCGGGAAAAACCTTAACTGTTCGGGCGTTGGCTCACTAGTGCGACGCTTTGCTCTTAGAACTATCTCCCTACACCTTATAAGCGAAAATAAATGATAAAAAAGAGTTGAACAAGACATTGGCAATGGCTTTCAACGTAGCGAAAACATTCCCTCCAGCAATTATATATATGGATTAGATATAACAAATCTTTAAGGGCAAGAAAAAGAAAAAAAAAGGAGCTGGGGGACCAGCAGGTCCCAACTTTACTAAATTGAAGAAAACACTCACCAAATACAAAAAGAAGGTCCTTACGAAGTAGGACAGAGTCGCAGTCATTGGCTGCACCAACAAACCCTGGGAAATGAACAAAAAATTCATCAAGCCTTTCGCTCAAAAAAAATTCTACTTCCCGTTCCCGAATTATTCTACCAGAAAAGCGCTTTTTGAGCACTTCATGGAAAAGAAAGGAGTCACGCTTCCCGACAATTTTCCAGTTACCACTATTTCTCACGTTACTGAAGGATACACTGGTGGCAACGTACTTTTAAAATTGTATTTAGTTCAAATAGGCAATTGATAAAGTTGTAACTGAGAGGAGATTGATTCAAATGAATGAAAAAATGTCGACTAGACCATTGCAAGTTAATGAGTTCATTGGCCCCTTAGCTAATCAGCCGAGCACCTATATCGAGGAGTATGAAAAGTTCAGATAATTTAACGACGAAGTGACCGGCATCAAACTGAGAAGGGACAAGAAAAACGCTCCACCCGAGGGATCGGAGGCGCAGAAAAAGAAGAGATGATTGATTTATCATTTATAAATGAGCTCCGAAAGCTAAATACTTTGAGACGGTATAGAAAAATGGCAAATTGAAATATATTGAGATGGTGTAGAGACACAGAAATCATGACCCTTAACTACCGCAGTGTGTGATGCATTGAAAAAGTTTGAATCAATCACTCTTACTGTTTACACTTATTTTCGAACTGGGGTGGATCTTGGTGGGGAGGTTGTTTTTTTTCTGCTTCGCGTGTTTTTTTGAGTTTGATTTTTTGCTAAAGGAGCTCCAGTTTTTTGAAGCAGTCGGTGATATCGAGCATCATGCTTTACCTTTCCTTTTCCTCCTGCTTGAGTTACTGGGAGAGTTCTGCATATTAGTGATGAGCTTGTTTCATTCCCTGCTCGTAGTCATTGGTGATGCTGACGATTTGTTGCATGGGGATGGCATCTTTTGCGCCTGACTTTTAGTTGTAGGTGGTGACCATCCCCGTTATTTAGTTTTTTAACTATTATGACTGTGATTTGTAGGAGAGCATGAGGTTATGGGCTTCTTAGCAGACTTTGTTGAACTGCTGGAGGGTTTCCTCCGTTATTTACTACTCTTAACCTTATTTCTCGTTAGCGTTGCCGTTGTTCTAAACCGGTTCCATATATTATGTATGTATGTTTTTGAAATTTAAGTGTGAGTTAAATATTGTTTTTCTGAGCGACTGGCAATTATTTTTCATAATCTGATCCATTTATTTGGCCTATAGAGTTCAAAGATCTTTGATGTTAAGCGTAGGATAAAAGAAATGATGGTCAGACTTTCCTCTCAGCGTGGTGGAATTCCGTTTTGGTGGAGCGTCGTGCAGACTGGATATTCAGTTTCAGGAATGTGCTTACACATTTATTTAAGTTGTAGGGCATCTTCTGATTTACTTTTAATTAGGTCTTTTGAGTATTTTTTGTGTGCACTCTGAAAGAAGATGGTGTTTGCCCTTTGCACTATAGATGGAGAAAAGGCTGAGACTGACTTTTCAGTCACTTGTTCTGTGGGATATATAGTATTTTAGACGGAATAGGGCATCACTTTTAAAGGTTCGGAATCTGACTCGTCATAACATACGGTCAGCGAACAAGGTGAACTAATTCCCATCATGCATTGTAATCAAGGTCAGAAAGCTATGGCAAACTTTTTTTGGTAGCTGGTCGAAACATGTTTATATTATGGAATGGATAAATAAATACTGAGCAATTTAAAAGTGCTGATCATTGAATTAAGTTGAACATTGTTGGAGAGTGATCGGAACCATGGTTTAGCTGTACATTCTATTGGGAGATTTTCAAAAAAAGTTAAGACTGGAGTGAAAAGAAAGAAAAGGAGCGAAAGGAAAGGAGGGATACGCGTAGTTGTTGATTTTCGGAGTTTTTGTATTGACGCTAAAGGTGCGTGTTATTGATAATGGAGATTCTTTAAACGATACTTCCCAATGAAAATTGTTATTAGTTAATACTGGGAAAATTAATTTATTCCAATGGCAAGAAATCACGGCCCTGGCCAAAACGAGAACACGTTTAGTCTGACAAAGCTGATGCCAACGTGTCGGTTTGATGGGGTGGACGTTAATTTCTCTCCTTTCAGTAGGTACTTGCGGAATGAAGTTCAGATCAAACACTTTTTTTGAATCGATCGTGCCCCGATTTAACCACGATCAGAAGTACTTCACCCCGGCCTTTTGTCTTCCAGTCGACGACGTACGTCTAACCCAACGCAGGACTACTACATTAGCAACCCCGAGTTCGAATTGGAGAAGTTTTTGGAACGAGCTAAGAAGGCCTAGGAAAAAACCACCAATCACGTAAAACCATACTTCTTAACCCAGGCTCCGGAAATCCCCATTCCCTCCTCTACATACTGTCAGGTTTGTAGGACCACCTACGAAAATTACGAAATTCACATCTCTTCCAAATAACACAGAACTTGCAGCACTGCCAGTAAGGCAAATGTCTACATACGACAACTCGCCGTCAGACTCCAAAAGCAGAACAAGAAAGCAAAGGAAAGGAAAACCAGGATTATAAAGAAAGAATGCTAACTTCCCCGAGAAATAAGGAAATCACAACGAATTTTGAATACAAAATTAAAAAGTTAATCCACTCTCGCCAACGGAGTCTCCAACAAATCTCTCAATAACAATAGTACCGGTATGATTAGCTGGACTCAAGTTAAATCTTGAAAGAAGTAAATGCAGAAATGCATTATTCTACACTGATCATTTTTTTTTTCATTTTTTGCTATTTTCAGCTGTATCTAGTGCCGTTTTCAGAAAATAAATACACTGATATACAGACTCCGCAATCCTATTTCTCCTCAGATTTTGTGTTTGAGGCTTATCTGTCTGGTTTTAAGAGAAATGAGTCAGCAAATATACGTTTTCTTGATTACTTTGAATTGATTCAAATATGATTAGTTTATTTTAACTAAAACCCTCAAAATTGATCAATATTCGAGGACAGAAATGAGAAGACAGGTAGATCAACGGAGCAAAGCAGAGAAAGGTGAATAAAAAGCGACTTTGGCATAGTTAACTAAAGTTCCATATTCTATGTAGAAGTACCAGGAGCTGTTTGAATCATTGTTTGACAGGATTCTGAAATAATTCAGCGTCAAAAAGATCAAAAACTACATTTCCTATTAATAGAAAAGCAAATTTCAGCAGTAGATGATTGGACAAGTAGCCAGTCAGGTAGCATAATATGCCCGCAAAATTGGGATGGTAGACATTTCAGGTTATATAGAAATAATTTGACAGACTTTGCAAGGCTCAGTAGCTCTAGAAGGCGTTCGAAAGACATGACGAGATGTTTTTCAGGAAATGGATTCTGGACTAGATGGGAGAAAGTATTGAGTTGGAAACAATGCATGACACGTTTTGCGTCGAAGAGTAGTTTTTAAACCAACTAGAGTTGGAACTGATTAACATAGATAATGAGCTTTGAATGAAGATTGCTGTTTTGTTTGTTTTTTCAAATTATTCAGATTAACGTTCATGCCTTATATTCATGCTCGTGTCTTTTTCGATAATAACCAATTTAGAATCTGAAGAATAATTTAACGAACCTGTGATGACTGACGAATACGTTAGTGCTGATGAATAATTTACGATTAACATGTTTTCCGGTGAGTTGAGGAGGCAAAACAGATCGCAGTTTTTTTAAGACTAATTATTCAAGGAAGAAAGTGAGGGTATTATTCCTTTGGAAAGTGGTTTGTTGCAATTGTAGCTTGGAAAAATAAAAAAAAAATCGTCCCTGAATGGTCTTTTGAATACGCGCAGGCCTGCCAAGAAGCATACCGATAAAGATCGAGAAAGAGCATCCGGGGTTGATGATGAGAGAGACGAATGGGAAATTATCGAAACCGGCGGAGATGCTAATGCTAATTTCAGGGCTTTCTATTTCATGCTGCTGGTAAACATTTTTTGTGAAGGGGTGGACTCCGCGAAGGGTGAAACAGAGTCTGAAGGAGGTTCTTTTGACGATGAAAGTGTTGATCTCTAAAAGGACTCTGAGTCTGATATCAAAATAATCGAGGAGTTGGCTTCTCAGTAGTAATCAGATTATAGATCCTCCAGATTGATCTAATCCTTGTCATAGGGGAATTCAAAGGGTTTGAGTAAGAGAGCAAGTTCTCAGTAGAGACTTGAAGCGTTGGATCTGAAAAGCCTGCAGTTTTAACAAAATTCCGGGAATGATGGTTCCGTGGAAAATAAAAGTGGCGTGTTTGAAAATTAGATGCGGTTAGCTCTGAACCAACGAAGAGATGGTCGAAACTGTGCGAGGATAAACTGGCGAAGACTGAGAAAGACAAAAAGGCTGATGTATACTGACAGCATTGATTTAGGACTGATTTAGAACGTTCCGACTGTCAAAGGACAGGAAAGGGCATCCGGGAGCTTGAAGAAAGAAGGGAGTAAGCATGATTGGAAAGTGGAAGGTGTTCCTTCCATATCGAGCATCCAGTATAAAAAACTGTTTGTAGAGTTTATATTTCTGTTGCTTTCCGAGGCAGAGCTTAATTAAAACTCTTAGATATCTGCAGTAAAAATTCCCGATGCTAACGAGGTTTAGCAGAGCAGCGAATTGGGAAAGCACGACTCTCATAGATCTCTACAGTTCTTTGCAGCTTCTCACCCTTCTCAGTTCGCGACTATAGGATGGGAGAGAGTTTTGGAGGTAGTCAGGAGATATTCGGTGATTGATGCGGTTTGGATTTCGTTTTTGAGGGCTATTTTGTTTCAGAAGTATCGGGTGTCAGAAGCTCAGGATTTCACGAGGCGGATTCGAGACAATACAGTTTACAGTTGCCTTTGCGATGTTTTTGAGATTGAGGAGTTGGAGTACAACGAGGGGATGTGTAAGATTATGAATAAGTATTAGATTTGGGATATTGAGGGGATTGGTTTCGGGGATTCTTCTGGTTTTAAAAATTGCTCCTAGTAACGATAAGGAAAGGATAATTTTGATTAATAGTTGGAGCAGGAGTTTAGCCTTAAAATGAGAAAACTGGCTTCCTCTGTTGCGAGCGGTGGTGATTATTCTCGAAATAGGCTCCATCTGCTTGTAATTCCATCTGTTCTGAAAACGAAACGGTCGCAATTTGGTATGCGAGAGAATAAGGGAGAGCAAAGTGAGGAAATGGAGGAAAACCAAACATCTGACCCTGGAAATCTACTAGGGTCAGCATCACATAGGGAGAAGGAGTTAAGTTTCAGAGAAGCTTTTATGACTAGAAGAGAGAGGCCATCTGTTGGGAATGAAAAAAAAATATCATCGAATTATAGAAGCGTCGAAACCAGGAAAATAAAAACTGAATAATCGAATATTAGTGATAGTTCGAAATAAAGGTAGAGTAAGTGTAAAAGAGACTCTTTAGTGAACTTTTTATCACTAAACTCGGACTTAGATTAATAATAGGACATCGTGATATCGCCCTCCAGTCTTAAGGCAAAATCTGATTTCAAATCTGTAGGGATTCATTAAGGCTAGACCGAAAACGCGGTGTAAAAAAGCAGGTACGGGCATCAGAGACGCCAGACATCGACATCAAATGATGTAAGCTGTAAGGACAGGACCAGGCCATCTTCGTCTCTAATTGAAAATTCGAATGTCACAGGAGGACAGAGATTTTCATCGTCAGTTCGGGAGTAAATAGCGAGCAATTCTAATACTCCTAAAGAAGGAAACAATAGGGCACATGATGGGAGTAATTTTACTTCCAGTTAAAGAGATTTCGATATATGGGAGCAGAAAGGACATACGAAGTTGAAACACAAGTAACACACAGAAAGAGGTATGGGCGAATACAACGAAAATGACTATTCCCTCAACAAAAATGTGAATCCCAGAAAGTCTTTTGAGGAGTTTATGAACAAACCGAAGAGCTATAAGATTCAAAGAATGCTCAGCTAGGAATCCTAAAGGCCAAGGTAGGCAACTGGCAAAAGAACGTGGTAGAAAAGAACCAATGCGTCTTGTGAACGTCATTTCCGTTAATCTAGTTTTGATACTTACAAACCCCTTTCAAAAATCCCCGATTTAAAGTCTCCTCTGACTCCTCCGAGTTCCTGTAATATCCAGTTCTCTCCCGAAAGACTTCACGCCAACGAGTTTTAGATTACTTTCAACCGGAACAGGGATACCCAAGTGAGATTTGTGACGAATTTGACTAATTCGTAGGAGAGTTACTCTTATTCCCCCCAGCTGATGTCACCTTAACAACCTCGAAGATAGGGCTTCGTAGATTTCAATAATCGGTCTGACTACACCAGTGATGAGATACTTAGACTGATGACTCCGAGAAGCCGTTAAAATGTGGAAAAAATTATCAGAAGGGCAGTTCCTAGCTAATCAAAGGCTTCTCGTGCGGAGAAGTGTTCGTATTGGAATGTAGAGAGTTCACCATCAAGATGTTCGAAGGAACAAGACCTTCCGAACTCTCGTTCGAATTGTATTTTTTCATTCAGCACTCCTGGAATCGTAAAGAATTGATATTTTTTTTTGGATATATTCCGACAAGTAATATGATAATTTGACGATAGGTAAATCAGAATTCATGCTCCAGGGGCGGCCTTTTCTAGTTTTTGGATATCCTGTTCCAAATCGGCGATTTATTCATCAATGCTCTTCAATTTTTGCTGAGTGGCATAGATTTTTTTGCCAAAAAGTTTCATTTAGGATTGAAGTTCCTATGAATCTGGGGATTTTCCCTAAAGGAGTTACTTGTTTTTTGTAGCACATTAGACCTCCAACTGTTTGATGTCTTCCAGCAAGGATTATCTAGCAATGGTCTGCTCTTCGAGTCTTAGCTTCAGTTTTACCGACTTTACCTTGTCAAACTACTCCTTCTGAACCAGGCACATCTTTGCAATGTTCTTTTTCAGTTCAAATTTTTACTTTTTCTGGGACTCCACAGCCTCTTTGAATAGGGTTTCGATTTGCTTGCGCTTTTCCAAGTCTTAAATTTCGCTAAGGTTGATCATTTTTCTTTGAAATTTTTAGAATATAAAATTCAATAATAATCCACTGATAAAAATCAAGTAATTTTTTTTGGAATGCCCACTTCTTCTCTTGTTTGATAAAAAAGAATCACTATTTGGTTGGAGCGAAAGATCGGTATTTATTGGCTTACTTCTTGAGATCTGATATGTTAATGGTTTAAGTAAAGAGTTCTCTTTCAATATTTTTGTATAAAATTTACTTTGGAAGATCGTTTGGTAATGGAGTTAGGTGGAAGTTGTTGGTTTGTTTCGGTTGTAGATTATGTAAATTTAACGGAGGTACTTTTTTTTTGGGTTTGCTATCGCTGGTCAAATCTCTGTGCTTTTACTTTTAGTTGGCTCGATGACTCGATAGATCTCCTTGCTACGGCAATACTTAGGATATTGGGTTTTTTTATGCGTAGATATCTTCCAGTGGAGCGGAAACAGTATTGAATGAGCTCGTGGCGTTGAGATTGGAAGACAACCTATTTTTGGTGTTTTTCTTGACGGTTAGTTATCGATCGGTGTTGGCAAATTTGATATTGTCCAGTTTTTCCTCCTGGATTCTGGAAATGATTCTTTTCCACTATTGGTCTTAAACTACGCTTTGAGCGTGGTTTTTTATTCGGTTAAAGGAGAGCAGTTTTTAACAAAAGACGGCACTGTAGAGTATTTGCTATACTTTGATCAGAAATTTGTATCCGGAAAGGGTCAGTTCGCTCTACTTTTTGGGCTTCATTTTTATGCTACAGAGAGCTACAGTTTTTCTGATTATTTGGTTTTTGAAGACGATTCTGGAAACCATTTGACATCCCATCTTCAAGTTCCTCTTTTTCCAATAGGCACACAGCGCTTTCATGGCATCCATTTTGAGCCGAAAAGTGAATTGTTCCGAGACTTTTGTGAGAGAGTAATTGAATCCAAGCACTTTTAAAGTTTTGAGGAGCTCTTATCCGTAGTTCCTCAGATTACTAATTGAGGCGATTCGAGCGATAACCCTCGCAGCGAGTCGACCTCCGTTGATGTTGGTAACGATTCTTGACTACTTTTTGTAGAGTTAAAACTGAGTATTAACGTGAGGAATAATTTTTTGGTGGACCATTTTATCCATGAGTTAGTCTTGGATGTAGTATTCCACGGCATCGATTTTTTTACAGGAGTGATGGAGTTGACTTCGAGTGATTTACTATTATTTAGTTTGCTGGGCAACGACCATGCTGCGGGAGGGTTTTTTCCTGAAGCGCTTAGGAGAGGTTTTGCCGACCTGCCGCTAAAGCATGCTATTATGAGGTTATATTATCTTAAGAAAACTTATTGCTCAATTATTTTCACAGTAATCCAGTAAACGGTACCCGATTATTACTGCCTTTGGAGTTCACATCGAGAAAATCATGAAAATTAACGTTTTTGCTATATAAAGTAACTATAAAATTGTTTCGACGATATGCTCGGCAAAAAATACTCAGAATAAAAATATTGTAGAGATCCACTGAAATCTTCCGAGACGTAGACTCGTAGACTCCGTGAATCGTTCATGCGCATATTTTTTCCGCTTACTTTTTAATAGAATTCCGAAGTCGGTCATATTGGAACCTAGCGTTAAAAAAATTCGTTTTGAGAGAAGTGCACAGCCTATCGAAAAAAAAATGAGCGAGTTCCTGCGACTTCTTATTGTGTTGAATTTTTTTGGAAAATGAAGTTTTAAAAATAAAATAAGGCTGGCAAAAAAGTATGCCAATCAGCAATAAACCCTTAATCCCTTCGTCAGTCCGCTTTTAATGAGAATTTGTGCTCTAAAAAAGCTAAATGCGCATTTTGAGGTAAAACACAAATTAAGACGCACATTATAATTAAATCGTATATTCTTTTTGATTTAACTTTTAAAAAATCAATTCTCGGAGTTTTCGTGTTCTGGAAGGGGAGGGGACAACCGTACTTTTGAAAGAAGCGAAAAACCTCGATCCATATTTGATAAATTTAGTTTTTGAATTTGTATTTTGGAATGTGGAAGAGATTGGTCTTAGAAGTTCTACCAAACTGGAGTATATTAGGTGAATGTGCTAAAAATTGAAGGGATGTACAAATGTCGGCTTGGGTAGTGATGTATAATATTAATTAAATAAAACAACAGTGAATCGTATGTCTTTGACCCAGCGTTCTCAACAAATTGTGGTCGATTAATTGTGCGGAATAGAATCCAGTGCCCCATCATCCATATTATTGGAGTCGATCACCGACAGGAATTTCTATGAGGATCTTATAGCCTTACTCCTTCAGTTGACCAAGGATGCTGGCCTTTCCCATTAGTAAGTTCGGAACTTGTACTGGCGTCTGCTTCAGGCTAAGGGTATTGCTAGCAATCCAATGTTCGATTATTCATAAAATTAATTTGAAAATGATCGCCGCTAATCATGCCCCTCTCACTCCTACGATCCTACTTCCAGGTCGATCCCACCTTCCAAGGCACTTCTATTAATAGCTAAAATTCAAAATCAACTGTCCCTGGACCGTGAAAAAGATTTCCAGTATCATGCTCTCAGAAATTTTATGGCGGAAAAACTCTCATAGTTGCCAACCACTTCCCACTACAAAGAGCCTTCAAAACTGTAGAGATTTACTCGATGCTTGCCTGACGATCGACCTGTAGACGCTCTTTCTCTAGCCTAAAAATTAAAAATGGATAGTGAGGAAATGAAAAAGTCGATAGTAACCTACTAAAGCGAGTCGCATGATATGTTGAGACGATTTGTAAGACTTAAGTCTATATTCGGGCATCGCTATTAGGAGTAAATGGAGGAGTATTGTCAAGTTTTCAACTGTATTTTTGATGCAACTGAAAAACTGGTGGTATCCGCCGGGTAGGACGGACTCATCAAAATTTGGAGTAAGGAGACTGGAACCTTGTTGTCCAACTTGAAAGGTACATTTTCTTTGATACTTAGGCCATGAGTCATACATAATAAAGATTATTGTCACTAACTGCAACAAGTATTTGATAAGTACGGCTTCTGATGGGATCCGATTTTTCGATTTCAACAACCTTACGACTTTGGGTTGTTGGATATCAGGGAGCATAATTGATGTGGCTACGAATTACGAGGCAGACGGGTCTTTGACGGTGATCTTTTCCTAAGCGAAAAGATTGATGCTTTTAAACGAGGAGGTGATGGTCGAGAGAGGCAGAAACTTCGGTATTTTTCGGTTTGATTAATTTAGAAATACTAACTCTGAGGGACTTCACTTGTTTTTCTCTGGAGGAAGTGAACCGGCGAGAGAATACCAACGTTTGCCAGATAATAATAAACTCCAGGAAGATTTTGACTCTCGGGTTCTAGTGCGGGCAAATTGTGATTTGTAGTTATAAGCATCTGTTTGTCCTTGATGCGATGTAAGAACACAATGGGGAGATGAGAAAACTGCCTTATTTGCACAAGTTCAACGGACACAAGAGCTAGATAATGGAGATCAGGTGGAATGCGGATTGTGATTACTTCATAACAGGGTGCAAGGAGGGAATGTGCAAGATATGGTAGTTTAAGGATTTTGAGAACAAGCCGATGATAATCGGGTAAATTAAGATTTCCAAGGCTGCCCCAAGGAGAAAGAAGAAGTAGTTTGCCTGCAACTATATCGTTTGGAATTGCTCCTACACACATGTCATCGCCTCGTTCTATGAGATATCCGGGGTTGAAGAGGAAGACGAGGAAAGGGCGAGGGGGGAAGGAGATGTTATCGTCTACAACTTTGATGAGGGGAAAGTTGTCTGTTAGTTTCAAAAGGAGTTTTCACCTGCCATTCAGTTGTCTTCGATCACCTCCATCGACGCGCATCCCTTCTTCCCTAATGTTGTCCTTTTCTGTGATAAGGGTGGCAGAGTCTTCATTGTCGATATCTACCTCAAAACAATCATTAGGATGTTTTAAGAGAGGGGTTTCCACCTCCAACATCCCCAGTTCAGACTCATTCCAACCGAGTGTCATTTCTCAAAAGACGGTACGAGTTTCATCTTGGGTACCGAATATGGTACGATATCAATCTATGGCTACGATATTCCCGATTTCTACAAAGTCAGTCCTGACGAGCAGTTTCTGGGATCGGATTACTTGCCTTTCCATATACACACGGAGACCTTGAGACCGATTGCTACGAACTACGGGTAGGACATTCGAGATATAAACTAAGTAGACAGGGGAAGTGTTTGTAATATGTTGGGAGCAAGCTATCGAGGAATGCCGAATCACAACTATGTGCTATATAAGGACAAAATCGACAGGGATTTAAAATAAAAACTGGCGGCTAGAAGACATGTGTCACCCGAAAAATACGTATAAAAAGAGAACTCCTCCGACCTATCAAACAACAAGCATGAAGAAGGTAAAATGTTATCGAGCAATTGCATAGTAGAGGATGAGTAAGTGTAAGTGCTTGAGAAGGAGCTTTTTGGTAGATAAGCGGATGGGATAAAAAAATTTGAGGAGTATTTTGACGAGAAGTGCGGGACTAGAAATTATGAGGTCAGCTAGGAATATATCAATAAGACGAGGGCAAGGATTGATGAGTACATGAAGCGGGAGGAAGTTTTCAAGCCTATAATCCGAGAGATGGCAAATACTCATGACCATATTATAGCGGGTCAGGCTGATAAGGAAAAGTAGCTGCTCAGCGGGTACCTGAAATAGAAATCGTAGAAGTTGAAACAGTTGGAACCGTTCCACATTTCTAGTGGAAAGAAGTTGGTTGGGGCTGGGACGATGTTGGATGCAAGTTCATCGAATCCGAATGACAACCAGAGTGGACTGATCAATGCATCAAACGGCAAGAGCGTGATAAGCAATCCAAATGACGGCACAATGAGGCTGTAGCGATCCGGAAGAACAGGGCGAAGACTCAGGAAAATGTCTGATAACAACGGGAGTGGGCTTCCAGATGTAAAGTACGATGATGATTTCGATTACAACTCATAAAAGGAGGAAGATTTCGAAATGAACAATGTCGAGTAGGGTAACGTTTAGTAGTCGGAGGATGAGTATGGGGAATAGTCCTAGGATCTCTACCCTAGCAGATCTCGGAGGAGGACTGAGCAGCAACGGAGTCGACCAGTTCGGAGCACAACCTTGAATCGGGGGAGTTACCTCGCATACGATCTGGAGGAAGACGAGGATAACGCCGAGGAGGTTAAGTAAATGGCTCCCAAAAGGACAAGATTTAAAGGAAATACCCAGGATGACGTAGAAGAGGGGGTGGAGCGAACTCGTAAAAAAATCAAAAAAAATTAGGAACATGACCACTAAGATAGTGTTAATTACGGTGACCCAATGGGAAAATAGGTTAGATAGGGATACTGTTTCCGGTGTAAAGTCTAAAAATCTGTGAATACTTGCTGTATTTGTAAGAGGAGGGCATTCTGTGCAGGGTGCAAGTTTTTACGGGGTAAAGACAGTCCGTTTACGTGTTTGAGTTGCAAATTCGAGACCAACAAATAGATTGAGTAGAGAAAAAGGGTCGTGGAGTAGCCGTACAGGGAAACTAAGAGGAGTGACCAGCACTATATTCCTCAGATTGGTGATGAGGTTTACTATTTTTTCCAGGGCTACGAGTAGTTTGTGAGTCCGAATATACTTTCTTTGAACAACTATATGGTAGATGAGGGGAGTTAGAAATTCGCTTATAAAAACTTATTGCCTCACTAGGATGACTCCACCTTGTTGGATACCCCGCTTTGTAGGGTGTTGGATGTTTAGTATGTCTTTCCCCTGAAAGAGTCGAGGCAGAACATTTATGGGGGTGAAATTGGCAGGAGGAGGACCGAAGAGTCAAAACCTATCCAAATGTTGGTCAAACTTGAAAGAATAGACATGCAAAAAGAGGATTCCAAGGAATTTTTGATATTCTTTGTCCCTAATTGCGAGTTTATCGTTCGAAGATAAATATATGACTTGGCACTCGGACACTTGAGGAGTGGGAAGTTAAAGATAGACGATTTGATAAGGGACTCGATGAATGAAGAACTGCAGATAATTGACTTGAGTCCCTGCGATGACCATTTCATCTATTCAATGTGGAAATACATAAAGGTCCGAAAGACGGAAGGGAAGAGGTTGAGACATAATACAAGCAACTAGAAGCGAATAAATCTGTGGAATGTGTAGGTGGAAAAGTTGTATTCTGAGGCCGAGTACGATACAGAGATGACAACTGAGGGAGATAGATTGGCGTTGGACATTGAGAGTATAATTTTGCACAATAAGAAAGAATATGAGTTGTTTTTGGAGTACGTTGATCTGAATGTTGTGGCAAGTTATCGATAGGCGGTTGAGGTTGGAATTTGTTTGTTTGCGATTCAGGAAAGATTGAACAACGGATATTATCGGGGCCTTGAGTCCCTCAAGAAAGATATTCTGAGGCTTTAAGCTAATTCTGTCAAGTTCAACGGTGAAAACAATGATATTACTAAAACTGCTAAGAAGCTAGTTAGGAGACTGACGAGAACCCTTCAAGTGCGGAGCTCCCCGGATTAAAACGTTGAAAGTTAAAAAGAGGAGTAGAACATGATTTCAGAGGGGAACGCTCGGAGAACTCGAAAAAAACCCCAGACCTATGATTCCATAATATCTCTTGTGCCCCAAAGTCACTAAAATGAGGAAATTTTGAGAAGAACAACTCGAAGGACGAAGAACAACACTCAGGAGAACGAAGAGGCACTTTAAAAAAAGCCGATTAACCTTCGTACGAGATCAAGGAAGAAAAGCTATGATGTGTAGATTGTCTCCAGTAGTGAGATGAAGCATTCCGAAAAACCTGAAGAATTGGAAGAGGAGGAGGAGTTTCAAGAATTAAAGAGGAGAAATCTGAGAAGGGTGGAGTATAATTCTGGGGGTCGGAATTTGAGAAGTAATATCACGCAGAATCCTTAATGTCCCAAAGGGCTGGCGGAAAGAGTGACTCGAAGTCGAAATAAAGGCTGAATTCCTTGGCGTGATATTTTTTTAACCAATTATCGATCAGGTACCTACTCATGAATATTGAATTAAGAAATAAAGTGAAAGATCACAGCATTTACCTTCGAAGTCATGCCAAAAATTATTTGGATGAGTGATCAGCAGCAGCCATCCTTTTTATTTTTTTCATGTGGAGTTTTTGTTATTTTGGAACCAGTATAAGTAACTACGCCCACCTTCTATTCTTCGCTGAGCTGCTGTTTTATTTATTTTGCGATATGGTGGAAACATTATTAAATATTTTTATTGTCCTTTGCGCTTGTTTCGAAAAAGGCTACTCCGATCTGACTTGCCAGCTGTTTTCCCTAATCGTACGTTACTTCACGGCTGGGCATGTCGCACTTGTTCCCGACAAGTATTTTAACGACGTTGTCGGAGGCGTGCATTTTGATCTGTTTGGTCCAGTTTTCGACTTCCTCGAAAGATTATCTGTCGTTGACAGCGTAGGTCATGACGATACCCATGGCTCCTCGGTAGTAGGTTTGGGTGATGGTTTTGAATCTTTCTTGCCCTGCGGTATCCCAGATTTGGAGTCTGATTTTTTTGCCATCGATATTGACAGTTTTGATTTTAAAATCGATTCCTGGATAGAATTGGAAGGGTACCTATGGTGGTTAGATGTGAAGTCATGAAGTTGTTTTAGCAGAACCTGAGAAGCATGTTTGTTTTTCCTACTCCGCTGTTTCCGATGATTAGGAGTTTGATTAGATGGTCATAACTTTGGTCTTTCCTCATCCTTTTTTGATTGTGGAATTTATGATCAAATTTAATATGGAGTATTGTTTGATATTAAATCTGAGAAGAGCTATCTTTTTTTAATTCCTATTATTTTATTACTGTTATTCTGGGTCATTTAACTCTTTT
>JAOWAT010289731.1:0-17116 GCA_028571025.1 Longipedia americana
ATTACAAAATCTCCGCATTCTAATTATTTTTATTATTTATTATCTTTTCCTCTGAACTTGCCAAAAGACTTTCGCCTTTTTAATTATGAATACTCATGAGATAATTATTTCTCATTACTTTTGCTCCAATAAATGATCAGATATTTTTCATGCATTGATTTTTTAATAATAATTTCCGTGGAATTCCATATTTAAATCTTATTCTTTCCAGGAGAACACAATTGTCAATGCAGATTGATCATCCCTCAGCTCATAAAGTTGTGCATAGTCCCTAGAAAATCAACGAAATTTTACAAAAAACATACTAAAAGAGACTTAATTTCTTTGTCTAATCTATAAACAACATTTACGACATAGTTGCTAGTGATTAGTTTTTGAAAATTTCATCGGAACAGATCAGAAAGTTTGAGGATGGCACCTAGCAGTTGCCTATTTAGAGAGATTTTGCATAAAATCTTCATAAGTACAGAATTGATCGAGTTAGCTAAGTCCTCGCAGTTCTTCTCAATTTTTAGAGGGATGCTACCTTAAGAAGGGCAATATAAAGATGCTTGGAGCTTTAAACGGAGCTTTCATCAGTCCTTGAGTAAGGAACAGTCGTTTCAGTGAAAAGCAAGAGTGAATTTGATAGGCAAAAAAAACTTTTGGAGGAGTATGAGGAGCTTGTTAAAAAGAAAATTTAAGAAAATTAGAAACTTAATTATCAGGTTAAGGTTCTAACACATGCATTGGGCACTAAGGAAAAAGAAGTAAGCGCTTTAAAGTAAAATTCCGTAAATATTCCGAAGAATTAGGAGCCAATGTTGGTTCTTGACAATAACCAGTTGAATACTTCCACTAAATAGTCCTTTCGCCAGTAGAAGAATGTCACTCTAGAAGCTCTAAAGTAAAATAACCTGCTTAAGTAAAACTAAAATCTTAAGCAAAAAGTTGAATCTTTAAGCAGTACCATAAGTAATTTGAAGTTGGCTCGGAAGCCTGTTGATAATTCTAATTCTTAGAATTAGAAAATTTTTGAGAGACAGGCTTCCAAGATTAGTTCCTTAACAAAAGAAAACGCTTAGTTAAGAAACTAACTAGAGCTAAGTGCTTATTCACCTTCAGCATCAGAGATAAACAAACATTAAGAATTAATATCGTTGAAAAAGAAAGTCAAATTTCTTTAAGAACAATTGCTTTCCGTGACAAGGAATTTTTCGTTCATAAATAGGTAAGTAGTTCAAAAGTGTATGAGAGAAGTTCAAAAAATGAAGTCGATGCTTGACAACCTAAAGAATTACGTAGTGAATGAAATTTCCTATAAAAATGGATAGTTCCGACACGTAGTCTAGAAGGCGTTAAAACAGGAAATGATGAAATTCATACAGAATAAATCAGGAAGTTTAAACGTTCAGAAAAAGGTACTTTAAAAAGTAGATTAGCTCGACAGTGGATTGCAAAAATTCATTCAGAACCATGTTTTTTTATGATATACTCTTTTCTATGCTGACGTACATCAAATCTTGTATATATATATATTTTTTGTTTCTCACTTTTGAGTCTCTAGCTCGAATAATTAATTCAAAAACCCGATGAGTTAAGATTAATAGCAAGTTCTGATTTCTCCTAAGTAATCTCAATCGTCTCAAATATTGTTAAATTAGGTTAGAATATAATAATTCACAGACTCAGAAGATAGCAAACGTGACAGAGATAAGACAAAATGGAAGCTCTTCTCAAAAGGGTTGGATCGTAAAATCGATACCAAATATTTCTTTTTTTGATATTTGCAGGTAAGTGGATGATAGCTGGAATGATCCTCTTTTCGTTGAACTTTTTTTACTTCGTTCCTGAGTTTTAATGTCCGGATGGACACACTGGTTACGATACCTGCGGTGATTATGTGTGTAAAGAATTCCATACCCCGTAAGAATGGGTTTCTTATCTCAAAAAGCCAATACCATCTTCGATCGCTTTAAATTATTAAGTTATAATGCTGTGTGACAACCAGTGGGTGTCTTCAATCCTGCAATCTGTAAGCTATTTAGGATCGTTGTTTGGGTTCTTGGTGATGTCTCACACTGCAGATAACATCGGAAGAAAGCTTTCCTAAAGAATAGCTTGGGGAATCAACATTGCTGGACTAATAATTTTAGGAGCATCATTCAATCTTTAAATGGTTGGAATAGGTAGTTTTATGATGGGGTTTGGAACTAATGCAGCGATTACTCTCCATTATTCTTTTTTGAAAGAATTGGTTGGTGGCAACACAAGATCTCGGATGACTATTGCTTTACAAATAGCATTTTCATTGGGAGTGGGGATGATCTCTTTGCTGTGCATGCTGATATAAAATTGGAAAATTGTGCTGTGGTGCTTTTTACTTATACCCTCTTTAGTGATCTTCTTAGGATTGGACTGGATAGTGTAGGAAACTTTGTTATTTTCCCTTAAAAAGGGAAAGCAAAATCTGCTCAATTCTTTGAATAAGATCGCTAGGATAAATGGAGTAGACGAGTTGCAAATATAGGATGTTAATTAAGTCCTAGATTCTCATGAAAACTAAGAAAAACTGCAGGTTTAGTATAGTGTGTCTTTTGTTGATCTGTTCAGATACAAATCTTTGTGTTCGATTGCGATCTTATGTGCTTCGATAGACTTCATTATTGAGTTTATATATGACGGAACAATCTTAAGTTTGGATAAAATCGGTGTTAGTGTTTATTTAGATCAAATTCTTGTGGGGCTCGTTTAAATAGTTGCAGCATTCTTTAGTGCCTGGGTCATCGTCAAAGTTTATCGGAAAAAGTATTGTATGATCTCACTTGGAATCACTGGTATTTGTACAGCTGCTATTGGAGTATTGACGTTGAGCGGAGAGCATGAGCAAGATCAGCTGAATGCGCATACAATCATTTAGATGGGTATCTTGGCCGTGTTGAGATTTTTCATCAATTCTTTGTGGGGAGTGTTTTTTGTCTACATAGTTGAGTTGTTTCCTGCCAGCGTAACTTCCCTGTCTTTCGGGTGGGTAAGTGCGGTTGGGACGGTGGGTGCCACTATTTCACCGTTTATAAGATTGGCTACTGCTTAGTTCACCATGTTTTTGATGGCTATTCTAAGTTTTTTATCAATTGGACTGATTAGCTGCTTGAGATAAACTTACGGTCAACCGATTCGAACTCATATCAAAGAACTCTAGGGAAAAGAGAACGAAGATGTGTAGAAGCCTGGGTCTGTGATTTCTTCAGAGCAATGATTTTATTAGAGATTCATTAATTGATCCCATAATTTGGAAATGATGATATATACATACCAAGTATTTCGCTAAGGTTGGAAGAGTATAAATTACGGGTAATTATTTAATTCCCATATAAATACAGTGTACGCTGTTATAATTAGTAATAAATACGCTTAGGAAATATATTGTGACATGAAAAATTACCAATTTGCGACTAGACTCCAATCTGTCAAGAGTTCTGAAATCAGTTTAAACAAAGTCAAGAACTCCTTAACCACTCAAGACTCTCTTCCAGCAAGGAAAATGGTTGAGTCACTTTTTGATGATCATTAAGGCACATTATATCACTCAGACTCCAATAAGAGTCTTTCTGTGACAAATACAAATTCTATGTAGTTGTAAGGAGCAGGATAGCACTGCCCTCATTGCTGTTCTAACGAAGCTTCAGCGTACGTTCCTTCATGGAAACAAAAATCCTTACCAGAAATCCGGAGAAAAGCTGATCGATTCTTAAAATAGTTTGGATCGGCTGTTCGTGCTGAAGAATGCACCTGTTGCAAACCGGGAAAGTGTGAAAGTACCAACAACAGATATCTTGTTATGAGATGCAAACTGTACAAAGAAGAAGCTGAATTCCTTAGAAATAAGCTGTTATCTCACTTATAAAAAGACTAACCAATTAAGTATAGTGTGTTTGATTCAGCAAGAGCTGCAAAGGCCAGATATCAATGATTATTTATGGTAATGACATCACTATTTTTATTCATAAGTTTTCAGATCTAAATTAAAATTAAACCAAGCATATGTCAATGTGAGGGGCTATTCTGATTTCTTTCCTGCATCTTTTCTCTTTTGAACGCAGAATCTTTTGATTTGATGCATTGAGAATTTTGAAGGGCGTTTTCCGTGTTCATTGCATTCTACTTTTGTCTTGCGGTAGAACTCACATAGTACTTCCCTATCTATGTTCGACCTTAAATAACTGAAACTGAAAAGTCTAATAAAGCATCTTCTGATTGAAAAACACCCTAATTGGAAACGAGAAATTTATAGATTTCTCTAACTTTCTTCGCTGTATGCTATGCAGAGTGCTCAGGACCAATCCTACAAAGACATTTATATGCCCAATTTGGCATTTCCTTTTCTCTGAATAGTAAACCATACCACTCCGAGGGTAGTGCTATGACAAGTTCAAAGTTCAAAACCTGAAGAATGTAGATCTACCTGTTCATTATAGCTTCACTATCGACAGCATAACCACAAAAGCGAGAGAAGTCAAAAATTGATGTTGGTAGAACCTAATTATACTTATTCGAAATGAATAAACAAGTTAAATAGTCAAGAAACCCTTGACCTTCGGACAGAATGGATCTGTAGGACACTTGACTCTTTTTCAAAAAAAGGTCAAATATTCTGAAACTATGTTATATTGTCATAAGGGAGACTTAGAGGTTTTTTTGTCCCCACTTCAGAGCAATTTGAAATAGCTATTTTCTTAATTTAAGAGTTGCTTTTTATTTTTGGACATGCAAGGATGTTTCATTCCTTTTCAAATTTTGTTGGTGACTTTCGATCAAAGCTTAGCGATATTACTCCTCTTTGGATTTTGTAGCCTAATTTGGTTCTAGAGTGCTTTAAGCTTTGACCTAGCTCTTAAGGTCTGAATCTTCTCTTTCCTCCGGATTATCAACATTTCGTAACTGAGAAGTGTCGAACTTTTCGACAAGTTACGGCGTAGAACTGCCTGGCTATAAATCCATCAAATTATTATGAAAACAGTTCACTTCGATGAACTGAACCCCAATTCTTGAAATATTTAATCATACTTATTTATTTGGCATAAAATATAATGTAAGACTCTGCGAATCCTCCGTAACAACTAAAGAAGTTCACCTTTTTTGGTGTTGAACACCTAGCCGAAAAAATAGATAATCCGACGTCTCATCCAATCCGAATATCTGACATCATCGCGACTGAAAGTTGTATGCTGTAGCAAAAGTAAATGAATGCAAATTATCTGTAGGATTCTCTTTCTCGATCAGAATTCGAATCGAATATTGGTCTTTGGTAAGAGCATCTAAGGATTTTGGACGCCTCACAGTGATATGACTTTTCGGATGATGTCCAACACTTCAAACCAAGGAGGGTTTTTAATGACTTATGGAGAGGATTCTGACGGTCAAATGAAATCTCTTTATTGTAAATTCTGGAATCTTTAGGATGCTAAAGAAGACTATGAAAGAATGAGTACCTTTGTTGTGAAGTAGAACCTCGAAAGACTATATTAATGGGAAAACTCGGTGATCCCGAAAGATTGATCTCATCCATGCATCTGCTCTTCGATTTGAGCATTTTAGCAGTTGGAACTAAAAGAGGAACCGTGAATCTCTATGAATCGAGAAACTTAGTGAAATAAGATTATAAAATGTCAAGCAAACTTGTTGACAAACGCGAAATAAAGATGGTTAAGTGTGCTAAAAGGGGAACATAATACGACATTTACTTTGCCAGTGAAGGTGCATTTTTTTGGCTGGAAAACCTCAGCTAAAAGAAAAGAATTTCGCAACAATAAGTTGAAGTTATCTAGTCTACAAGAAGAGGAACTGTTTTGGTAAATTTCAAATCTGACACGAAATACATTCACGAATTCAGGGCAGGAAAGTAGATACGTTCCTGGGCAGTGTAAGGGGAGAAAAGAGTAAAAAATGTCTAATATTCAGTTGCTTGCGTAATTCAAGGATAACTACCTGATTAGCGTCGTGTTCGAAAAAAGAAATGAGAAGATCTAGAAAAGTTCCGACAAATACTATTTGCAAATTACAGACACTCTGAACCAATTCATTGCCTTTTTCTAACCCTATTCGATGATTTAAAATGTCTTGTATAACGATTACGTGGTGGTTGCCGTTGTAAAGAATATCAAAGGTTAGCGGATTATTCAGTGTCTCACAGAAAAGGACAATTCTTTCAAGATCGAAACATTCTTTAAGAAATCGTTCTTTAATGAGGCCTGGAGATTTGCCAAAAACCAGAACTGTAATGACAGTTTGTTGGCTTAGATATCGAGACTGCACGGGGATTTACTATACTCCAAGAACTATTACCCAGAGTCCATTAAGCAGTACATTCAAACCCTGGGATTTGTTGAGCCTTCCTATGTTATTCGGAAGTTTCTTGATGTGTCTCAAATCGATTATTTGATCGAGTATTTGCAGAAAATTCACGAAAAAAAACTCGCTAAAAAAGAACATACTGGTAACTATCCTGTAATTCAGCTTTGCTTCTCAACTGCTATGTTAAAAAACAGAAAATCGACAACTTGAGTCAATTTTTGTCCGAATCTGCTCTGTAAAGTGATCTCTTTGATATTTAAACCGCCATCAAGGTATGTAAAGATCTGAAACACATTGATTAAGCAATGAAACTGGCCTAGCAAAAGAACAAACACAAACTCTTCTTAAAAATACTAATCGAGGACAAAAAAGATCTAAGTCGAGCTTTGGAACACATCCGCACTAAAGTTTAGATGGAATAAAAAGAGAAGTATGTGATTTAATTTGGTCAGTAGTTTATGAAGTTTTTGCCTAAATAAACAATCGAATTGATAAAATTGCTGGTGAGAATTCATTCAATCAGTCAAATAGTGAGAGGTCGATAGAGAGACATAATTCTAAACTCCGAATAGAAGAGGGTGCTTTCGCAGTTAAACTTCAGTTACGAAGACTTATAAAGTTTAACAGTGATAACATTCAAGAAGCCAGACGAATTTTTCCGTTTATTTCTGGTAAACAACCAGGACTTGTAGGATTTCCTGGTTTATCTGGTCGAGTAGGTGCCTCGCTTACCTAATGAGCAGGTGGTGTTTCACAGACTGATCGAATTTTACCTCTAAATGATGAAAGAAGCACCAGCAGACAGGGAAATGTATGAGAGCAAAATTCTCGATAAGATTAATCACTCCGGGAGGAAATCCGATAATAATCATCTTCTGGCTTTGTTTAAAATGTATGAGTTCGATGATGGAGTCATTACTCTTTGTAAAAAATTGGGGATGAGGGACGACTTGTTGAACTTTTACATTGCTAAAAATAGGGACTAGGACATTTTGGAACTATGTAAGGAGCATGGAGATGATGAGGTCGCATTGTGGATTCATGCTCTGAAATATTTCGTCAAACCAGATCACAAAAAGGAGTACTACATACCTGAAATCCTGAAAAATTTATCCAGAATCCCGAACCTATCGCCACTGCCCATACTGTCTATCCTATCAAAGAACAAGAATATTTAATATAGATTCATCAAATAGTTCTTTCTCACAAAGTAACATTGTTTTCTCCTAATATTAGATTGAAGGATGATCGTAGATAGATTGACCGTGATGGATAAACAGTCAAAAAGAATATGCGCAAAGCATAGGAAAGTCGAGGCTAATTCAAAAAATTAAAAACAACAGCGAAACCATTTTTATCCAACAATTGTGCCCAGTGTCAAAATGGACTTACTTTTCCGTCTATTCACTTTATGTGTGGCCATTCCTTCCACTAAAACTGTTTGGGAGGGGACAAGGAGTGTGGGAGGTGCGGATTTTAAATGAGAAATATCATTGAGAGGAAAGAAAGATATGCTGACGGAGCAAAAGATCAGAATAAACTATTCTAAACCCTGCAATAAAGGAGATAGACTAGCTTTGAAGTTATATCAGAATTCTTGGGAAGGGGAATGTTCAATAAAATCCATGAAAATTAAATTGAATGAAGGAATATATCTGATAGTTGACCTGTAACTCTTTTGAAAATAAATTCTTTATTCATTTTTATTTCGTTCATTATCGAGGATTACTACTTCCCAGGGTTTCTGCAACCTAGGCCTCCATCATTTCCATGAGCTGCTCCTTGGTTTCCTGATCGAGATTGTGTTTCTAGCTAAATTATTCGACTATTTTGTGCAATTTTTCCTCATCACCCTTGTAAATCATAATTTGCTACTTTTCATCTCCCATATTGACATCTACCACCAGCATTGGCTCTTCCTCCGCTTATTCAAAGGGATCACGACTTTAAACAACCTCTCCTAGACTATTTTTAACAAGTGTCTAAACTTCACATCTCGAATCATTTCCAAATTTATGGAGTTCAGGAAGCTAAAGATTCTTTTTCTTGGATGAGTTTCTATTTGTTTGTGCGTGGGAATTTGCACCGCTATTTGTTTCTTAAAATTTATTTAGTTTGGGTCTTGATTGACAATTTTGTTGTGAAGTAAGTTTTTCTCCTCTCTCTAAAAACTTGTTTTGCTACTATCTTTTCCTTCTCCCTTAGTACATCCTAGCGATAGTCTTGTCGATGTCTTTTGCAAAATGCCCCGTTTGATTGAAAGACTGACTTTGAGTCTTGTGAACACTTGTTTTATTAGTTTGGTTTTTCATTGTTTATCTCTTGGAATTTTGCTGAGATTGATTATTCTTTTTTTTATTGGGGTTGGTGGAATTTGCTGATCTGTTAAAGCTTTTGCTATCATTTTGACTTTTATGTTTCGAACTGTGTTGATTTTTTAATTTAGACTGATTGAAAAGTTAGTTGCTTTTCTCCATACCCGCATAAGTTTAGTAATGATATCTCGGAGTATTGGCCTAACTAGTCTGAGTCTGTGGTTTGAATGTGCATTCTGGATCGGCGACAAGTTTTTTTTATTATCTTTTTTTATCCAATTCAATTTACTTCGCAATCTTATGTATTACCAGAAGATCAGTATGGGAAATATTCCCACTTTAGGGCAAAACCAACTCTACATCAGAATTCATCACCACTTCATTAGCAAGCGCGATCATTTTCTATCGGTATCTTTGCGCCATTTCGGAACTTTCCGTGTTCGTTGTTGGCTGGTATGTGTTTTCATCGACGTAGTTTGTTTTTTTAAGAGCTTAAGAAGATAGTCTGTTGTGAAACAAGCGTATAAAGAACTTTTGAACTTTACGGCCTTAGCCCTCATCTAGATTGAATTCCTAGTCTTCATTCGACGGTTCCCTGACTCTTTCGAAGTTTACTGGATTTATGTTGTAAATCCCAATCAATGCCAGTAGAAAAACACACAAATTACGAGCATCTACTCCAAATTCTTTAAGAAGACCGTATGCCTATTAAATCAATCCCCTTTCTTCCTCTGGCAACCGATAAGTATCCTATTCATCGAATAGCTCCTATCCTCCAAGGAAACCCATTTTTTTCATGATATCAATAACCATTTCCTCCGAGAACTATTCCTTCCATTCATCCAAATTTAACTACTATAAACAGTAGTAGTACTCCTTAATGAATTTTTGAGCTGCAAACTTATCGCTGTTTGGATTTTTCATTGTGTTTTTGTTTTTCATACGGAGTTATTTTTACTGTGCACTACTTAGTGCTTCTTTTTGAGTGTTGGTCCTTCTCATTGCATCTTGGTAGAGTAGTTCACCAACAGGTTTAGTCCTTACCATGTTTCTGCTTCTTTCGTGGATTTAGGGCTTGAAAGAGGTGAGCTGTTAGAGTTATTTTTCCTCATTTTATTTATCTCTAAGGCTATAAAGTCTATCGTAAACGGGAGTGTTTTATTTTCTCCTGGGTCCTTTTTTGTTTATGGTTGGTTTGAATTTCTGGGTTTCTTTGAGCGACTAGTTGATATTTTTGATGATATTTTGTCTTTTTTATAAAATTTTCCTACTAAAATTATCCTGACTTTGCAGAAATTCATTCAAATTCCGTTTGATTTTGCTTTTGTTAGTCTGAGGTTTGAAAGTGCATTAGGCCATGACTCTATTATCGACTTCTTATTGGATTTCTTGAAGTTTCCTTTCCTTCTTAGCTTTATCTTTGTTGGTTTTATCGATAATGGATGTGCCTTAGGTTTGGGCTTTGGACCACTTGGTATAGTTAATTGTGTAGTTGTTAGCAAGGTCATAATTCGAGCTGCTTTTCAGGAGTTTTTCCATCAGGGGGTTTCTTTTCTAGTGATGGTATGGATTGCTGCGATTGGGCAGATCTGGCGTCGTTTGCAATTTTTTATGAGTACGTGAGTTAACTAGAGCTCTTGAGGAATCCAACACTGGCAAAAATATGTCTTATGCTCTTTCATCAATATCTGCCGTATTAAAATTGTATTATTCAGTCATTGTGTGTGCTGCTTTCTAATCAAAAATTTGTGGTTTTTTTTAGTTACTGTTATTTTTTGAATTTAATTTTAAAGTTTATCCAATCAGTAATTTTGCAAAGCAATTTTTCATTTACAATATAGTCACCGTTTGAAACAGTTAATTTTATCAAAAATATCACTAAAGTTATTACTGTCACAATCAAGGAAATACCGTATTCCCAACATGTGGCAAACAGACAGTACTTCCGGTTGCCAATGATAGAATTTGTGATGCGTTTAAAAAAGTTAGCAAGACTGCAGAAACTCCAACTGCTTTTTCGTCTTTTGAGGTCTAATTTATAACTTTATCAAGAGCTTCACCCGTCCAACTGTGAAAAGGCTCGATAGTAAAGTCGTTGCAATTCCTGGCGGTAAACTGAGATTGAGTCAGTTGTAATGGTTTCGCATTTACTGATGTATCCTTTCCTCCAACGGCAAGAGTTTCCAATTTTTTTTTCAGCTAATTGGCATTTATTTACAGGATTTTCGCTATCCAAGATTCCCAAATTGATTTAACTATTTTTGCTGAAGAAAATTCGGAGAACGACTCTTCATCTACCTATCTCTAAAGCATTACGTACTTCCGAAGAATATGAAGTCCAAAGATTACTTTTTGGATTTCAAGGCGTAAACTGAAACAGCCAGCTATTCTTATATCTTTTGGGAGTCTTTTTATACTTTCTTTGTGCGCTAACTAGATAGGTACATTCTTTTCTTGTATTATGCTTTTGAAACTTAAGGAGAAGCACTAATATTGGAGATAAAATTAACGTTAGAGAAAGATTTTCGATGAGTTGCTGATGTTTCCTTTCTTTACGAAGCTAAATTTTTGGCAGTTCTCGTTTTTGCATCGCAGTTCGAAGTTTCCAGTCTTAATGGAGCTAGTGTCAATTCGTAATCGGGCTAAAATTGTAATCCATCATTTTATTATTCTGAGGAGGAAAAATGCTGCTATCCGAGATTTTTCGATATTGCCATCTTAGGTTTCCCCCTTTGAACTGTGAATACGTAATTTTCTGCAATTAAACTGCGCATACCTAAAACTATAGCGACACTAAAAGATATGCCTCCCGTTGCTAGCAAAGCTTTGGAAGTTTTTTACGTACTAATTTTTTCTACAAATCCTTTTTACAGCTTTCTTACTGTTTAACTAATTCCTATATTCAAAAGTTCGCGAAGCTCTTCCTATATTGAATCGATTTTTTATGTTTCAGTATTCTTGAAAAACAACTAGATAAAGCTTGGTTCTTCAACAAGAATCCTGTGAAATTGCTACCGAACATAATCTATGTAAAAACCTTTTTCTCTAGTCTAGTAGATCGCATAAAAAGAGCTTTGTCCATTTTGATGCCCGATTTTTCTTTATAAATTTTTGCTCAAGTTTGTAACAACGCATATTCTGACTTATTTTTGTTAAAACGTTGAAAACTCCTTTCGATAGGAATTTACAGCGTAAGAATGCACTTGGCCTATCTTTTTGTATGAACACTTTGCTTTTTCGAACTCCAGCTACCTATTATTCAAGCGGCTTTACAAGTCTGTCTTCAATAAATCATAAATTACATTCAAAAACTGGTATTAGACATCTTTTTCCTTGTTATCCCCCCGTTTCCAAGACTATTGCTTATTTTTTTAGTATGAAACTTTTGAATCAAGAGGATTATCTCTTTAAATTTTACTGCGACCCCATGCGTTTTTGGAAACGTTTGAAATCGCCTTGAATTTATATCGATAACTTGCAGGAAGATTGGGGGTTACTAACACTGATGGTCTATTTTTATGCTGAAACTGAACTTGTCGAGATTGATGCAGTTGATGAGAGTTTTAACGAACGTGGTGTTTAAGACCAATGGGATGGTTGACTAGAATTCTACTAGTTTACAGGTCAACACTGGCAGAAGGTATTTTAACATTAGATTCCTGATTACCTTCAAGGCAACTCTTTTTTTTAACGGGTTATTTAGATGCTGATTTTAGTCTCATATTTTGGCTTTAATGGCCGTTTACGATAGAAAATTTTTACAGAAAAAGTTTGCTAAATTATGCCACTTCTCATAAGTAAGAATGATTTTAATCATGAGTAAACATTGTTATTTTTTGTCTAAATCATATTAAATACAAATCATAAGATTGCAGATTTCCATTGAAATTCAGTTCCCAGAAGTCGTTGGCAACTTGAGAATGATCTATTTTATGACTAGAAGTACATTTTATATGATCTTCACATTTATTTTGCTCTAACTAGCCTCAGGAATGATTGAGTTCTTTTGTATTACCTATTAGTTGCTGATTTTTCTCTTATTCTAAGCTAGCTTTTATCCTAGAATATTCAGATTCTACAGTCTAACTAAGAAGTTGCGACCATTTTCAGCTTGGGTTGAGGTCATATTGAATCTTAGAAAATCTTAAGGATCGTTATTCTACTCTCCGGTTTGACTGAGCGTTAAATCATGTTTGTGATGGTCTTAAATTTCTAAGGGGCATTTTTAGTTTTGAATTGACTCTGTTTTTGCCTCTTCTTTTTTTTAATAAACGGGAGTATCCTTATAGTGAAAAGGGATTTCTCTTTGAGGCAAGGACTGGGTCCGCTATTTAAAAATAGAATCTATCGGCGTGGAGTTTTCTGAAAGATTGGTAGGACCAAGTTCCTATTTCTATTTTGGAGCATTATAGTCCAGTTTGACAATGAGTTCGTCCCCATAGATAATTTCAGCCTAACTAGGTTTCCTTTTGATCCCTATGAGAAGTTCTCTAAATAAAAAAGGGTAAAGTACCGCTGATTCTTCCTGAAAAGTTTGTGATAAAATTCTGGTTTCTATTAATTGTTCCTCATCTTGTGGAAGTTGTACATGTTGAGCTAAATAAAACCTTTTTAAGTACTTGTCTCACAAATGAAGAGAAGTTCGAATGCTTGAAGCTTGCTGGTAGTATCTATTCGCTCAACCGTTGACGATCCAGAACGACAAAAGAGCATCCAGACGGGGTCCAACTGAGGATTTACTTGTTTTTTTAGTCCTGTAGAATCTACCAGGTCTTTTATATGAAACTTGGCACAGAGTTCTTCCTCATCCTTCGATATAAGTTTTATAATTGACTAAATAAAAACAGGTTTTACTATTTTCGAAAAAAATCAGGAAGTACTATTCGAATCAATTGTTTTGAAACCCGTGAATTGCAATGTCTCTTATGATTTACTGTTTAGCCTTATGACTAAGTCTTTTAAATCTTTTTTTGGGAACTGTTTTTGTCTAATAAGAGCCTCCCAGTTTTCTTAGATGGCTGTGATATTGCTCGTAAAAATCCGATCTTTCACAATTTTAAACCCTGGGATCATTTTAACTGCTAACTTATAGTCTTTTACCATTCTTGGTGAGATACTTTCCAAGAGGATCCTAATTTTCAGTCTCTTCCCACCTTTCCCGAAGCAGATTACGAATATCAAGTTCAATAATCGGCCCTTTGCCTAACTTATCATAATCAACTGCTTCCTCAGAGTTCTGTGCTTAAGAGAGTGAGCTCCTCAGAAAATTCCTTGGAGGGTTTAGCGTTGTCATATTTGTGCTCTATTTCTGGGGATAATGGAGCATTTTTTAACTCTACCCAACTTCCTGACTCTTAGAGCTTTAATCATCGCTGGAGGACTATATTACCACATCTTCGTTGATATATCGGGTTGAGTTGATGTGTTGCTGGTTTGAAAAAGAGTTTAGTAGATTACTGTTATTTTGTCTTGACAATGTCTTGACATTGTTATTATTTGTCCCCTTGTTGTAATTCGAAGTTTTACTATTTCCAAAATTTGAACTATCGATTCCACCGGTGCTTTATACACTATTAAAGTTGAAAATTAGCATATTGGAATTTTACTCAGACTATTCTTCGGATTCTCTTTGTCCTTGCTCTTCGATTTTTTGTTGTTTTATTAGTTCTAGTTGGGATAACCTTTCCTTTAATTGAAGTAAACCCTATTTTTTCTCCAACTACTTGCACTTGTTTTTGTCATTTCTGATATCATTGTCAATTTTTCTCAGTTTAACGTTATAATCACTTTTCATTGAAGCTATAGCAACTTTTAGTAACTGTATATCGTTTCTGAGTTCCTCAATTCCACTTTAGGAAAAGTGTTTGTTTTTGATAGTTTTGTCTTTTTACTTTTTGTACTTCTCCTCTTTCTGCTAGAGCTCAACAGCTATTTATTTAATTTTGCGGGTTAAGGCCGTTTCATACTTCTCAACGAATCGCTAGGATTCAAATAGTTCCTCTTCTAGCTACACCTATAGTTGCTGTATTTTGGGATGTTTCAGGACCTTCTAATTGAAATGATCGCACAGGTATTTTTCGTGAAGTTGAGCCAGCTCCTGAGCCTGCCGTTCCTGATTCAAAGCGGTGATTTCCTCCAGTTAGTGATGGAGAGTCCCCAACTTTTCCTATTAAAGTTTCACCTTTTACTCATTTAAGTTGCGAATTGCCTAAATATACTCTTATTCAGCCTGATTTCTGATTTTATTCTGTTATTCGGTGAGCTACTTCTGAACTTGCTACTATATTTCCGACCTTATTTGCTATCTAATCTCCTATTCGATCTAAAATTGACTCAGTATGTTCTTACTTAAGGGAGAATTTCGTTTATAGCGTCCAAAGTTTCATCGTGATCGCTATGGCTCATTATTAATAAATCAGTGAGGTTTTCGTAGCCGATTGTTAAATTTGAAATTAAAAAAATTACTCCTATAAATAACTAGGTCAAAAGGGTTTATCATATTTTTATTTTTGTAACTTATTAGATACTAATTTCCAATGAATAAAATTGTCATTCTCCTTATCTTTCTAGTTTTCTCCCCCGCTATGCCCAGAAACTATCCGTTGTACAAGCAATGTGACGCTCGATGGGCAAAGTAACAGTTAGGAACATCTTCCAACACGATTTGCTCCGCTGGATGCCTAATGACATCAGTAGCGATGGCATTGAAGGGAACTGGGCATGATTGGAATCCATCAACTTTGAATAAATGGTTAACGAAACATGGTGGCTATGTATCCGGGGATTTGTTTGTATGGACTTCTATTCGTGAACTTGGACTCAATTTCGAGAAAAAAGTCCCTAACAGTCAAATCAAGACTAATCTCGATAAGGGAAATGTTGTGATATGTAATGTGCACGGTGGACATCATTGGGTTTTGGCACACGGATACAACGGAGATAACATTCTGGTCAATGATCCGGGCTATAGTGTCAGTTCATACAGTCTTTCTGGAATAGTCGACGGGCAGAATGGAGTTTATAATCTGAAAAAAGTTCACAAAAAAGTCGTTTAAGAGCTTACTAATTTGCAATCAGAACCCATTGAGATTCAATGAATAACAGAGGATGATCGAATATTCAAGTTTAAAAAAGAACAATTTTTTAAATCTGTTAATATAGTTTTTTATAACACATAACGCTATGGACCCGACTTTTAAAAAAGAACATTCGAGCAATGAGAAAGAACAAAAAAAACCTTAGAAATTAGTTCTAGACGGTAAAAAAGGTCCAGAATAGCCGATTTTTCCAGTTTTTACGGCAACTTCCCATCCCTTCATCGCAGCTCAACACTTGATACTGAAAATTCTGATAGTAGGAGCTTATCTGCTTCTACCTCTGATGATTAAATCGCTCACTTCGATGGAGATCGTCATTGTATTCGCAGCGATAGACTTTTGGATTATAAAGAATATCACGGGCAGACTGTTGGTGGGACTAAGATGGTGGGTCGATTTCGATGAGTAAGGATAGGAAAGCTGGATGTTTGAGTGTCAAGTTAACGAGAAAAATGTGAATCCCGCCAGTGAAAAAGTGTTTTGGTGGACACTTCTGCTATTCTCCATAATTTGGATAGTACTGGTGGTAATTAATATTTTCCGGTTGGACGTTACCAACGTTGTTATTTGTGGATTTTGCGCAGGTATGCTGATCTGGAACTTGTACTCTTATTACAAGTGTAGTAGTGCACAGGCCGAAAACGTTAAGAAGCTTGCCTATCAATATGGAACCTAGGCGGTGGGACAATTCATGGGAGGAGCTATTATCTCAAACTATATATGATCCTTGTAAAATTTATAAATTCATTCATATACTTTTATTCAAAAAAATGATTTGCTGTGTATGCTTGCTTTGACATGAAAAATCATGAAAAATCGGCAAATATCCAAAAATAATGTTTCATGACGTATGCTCGCGTTCCAAACTTTTGAAGTCTTATGCTCTTAAAAAAGGTTATGAATTGTCCTCAACTTCCTCAATGGGCTACAAAAAACACCTTCCGATTATTAGCAGCGTGATTATGAATATGAATGAGATAATTTAAGGTCCCATTTCAAGCCATCCTATTGCCATCTTTTCTCACAAGGTTTAGTCCTGTATTTTTGATACAAAATATAAACATCAACAGTTTCATATTGATACCCATTAAAAATCAATGGTCGGTATACAAATTCTAAAAATCCTGAGATTAAATGATCATAGCATAATAATCACAAGAATTGAGATTTGCACAAAGGACATTAACTTTTATTACTTTTGTTGAACCATTTCATGACACAGTTGCCATGGAATTTTTTCTTGCAAGTTTTACAAGCTTTCTTGGGCAACTGTCCGGATGCATTCACAATATCAAAGCAAATAGAGCATTCCTCAACTCCAGCCAATTTTTTGTCGATATTATCCTTCCACAACAAAATGCCACTGATGAT
>JAOWAT010289842.1:0-17098 GCA_028571025.1 Longipedia americana
TTAGTGAAAAGTGCCGTTTTTGAACAAATTTTAGAAAATATTTCGAAGTGTAATCAATAAGTGGTAATCAATGGTAGTTTTGTGAAGAAATTGTCAAGATTGATGCATTACTTCAAAAGTGATAGCAAATTTTGTAAAAAAAAAACTTAGAATTTAACAAAAAGGGCCGTTTTTGGGCAATTATTTGAAAATACTTTTAAGTGTGATCAAGGGCTAGTAATATAAGTATTGTTGAAGAATTTGTCTAGATTAAAGCACTACTTCAAAAAGTTATGGCAAATTTCTAAACTTTGGATTTTATGAAAAGTGCTGTTTTGGTCATTTTTTAGAAAAATATTTCGAATGTATTTTGAATGTCTCATTACTATTGAAAAACTTGCCTTCCCATTCAAAATTTGAGAGTCCAACATTTGGGTGATTTTCACAATATTTTTACACCTAATAGTGCAATTTAGTACATTACATTACAAGAACATTGCCAAATAAGCATTTGTCCTATTTTTCTTTGTTCCACTCATTATGAAGATCAGTTTCTTTGTAGATGATGTTATTATTTATGTCAGAAATCATAATGAACAAATACAAGCTTTAAATTGGCTCTTGGCCCATAATCTAATCCAAAATAGACATATTGCTATTCTGTACCAGCCAGACACACAGGCCTTTGATGCCTAACCAAAATTTTGCTAGCACATTTTAAATTAATAGCCTCTAACTAACTCATGAAAGTTAGATTTACATTTATACAAATTCTTAACTTATGATGTCATTACCATTTCTTTATGACAGCCAACAGGAACTTCTTGACTATTTAGAACTGAATGATTATGATAATTTCCATTATTATGATGCTTATAGTACTTTATTGGAGCCTCAAGAATATACTGACAGTGACTTTCTAGATGGAGTCAAAATTCAAATCCCTCTGCATTATTCTTTCTTATTATGCCAAATAGCAATTGAAGAAGAAATTTTAAAATCTGTTAAGCTTATGATTACAAGGGAGGAATTGGAATATACATTCCTGAATGCACTTGAAGATATTCATAAATTATTCCTTTGATTTAACCAATATTACTTATATAAATACAAGGAATCTAAATGTTATAGATGGGTGGATTATCAAATATAACTTTATTGAAAAAACTAAAGGCATCACTCATAATAGTTTGAGAGTTAGTTTCAATTTTATCCCAAAATTCCTATTTTACTTCCTTTTAAATAATGGCAAATGTACCACTCTCTTTAACATTCATAGTTATAATATATCATCTGTTGTTGTTAATTACAGTACTTACTCTTACAATGATGCAAAAATTCAGATACTATATCTCTTTTTAACCTCATAAGGTCTTGGGTATATGCTAAAAAAGTTAACAATTTTGTCTTCTCTGCCAATGTAACATCAGCCTTACCTTCGCAAGAGCAATAACTTCTTGAAAAATTTTACTATACTTTGGAAATTTTGGCCTTAGCTATGCAATTCTGAAAATTTTGTAAATTTTGCTGATCTTTTATTTTTAGAAACAGGGTTCGTTTCAACTAAAATCTATCAATAGGTTTTCGCTCTTGGACTGATTTCCAAAATAATTACTAACTTTCTCAAAACCTTGTTAAACCTTGAATCCATAGGAAACATACATTTTCTAAATTTTGGGTATAGAAAGTTACAAACGGCCATTTTGAAATTTTATAAGAAAAGTCACAATAGAGGAAGGTCACAGAAGAAAAGACCATTTTATAGACATCGGATAGAGAAGGTCACAGGAGAAGAGACCATTTTGTGGATGTGAGAGAAGGTCACAGAAGAAGAGACCATTTTATAGACATCGGATAGAGAAGGTCACAGGAGAAGAGACCATTTTATGGATGTGAGAGAAGGTCGCAGAAGAAAAGACCATTTTCTAAAATTAAGGTAAAGAAGGTCACAGAAGAAGAGACCATTTATGGAAGTTAGGTAGAGAAGGTCATTAAAGAAGAGACCATCTTCTGTAAGTTAGGTATAGAACGCCACAGGATTAAAGGCCACTTACTCTTGTCTTATAGGAGCCAAATAACAATTACAGAATTTGGAGTAACTCACTCTAATAATCTCAACAGAGTAGTTCTTTTCTAATGTTTGTTAATTTCATTCAAATTTGTTGTACAATATAAAAACAATTCTACATTTCAATTTATATACCTGTCCATTTATATCTTATTGCCTCTTACCTCAAAAGTTAGTTGTGTTGTATTTATTAATTTTGTACTAATAATCATGTACTATTTATAGGTTAAATAAACATGTATACATATAATTAAATGGAAAATATATGATAAAAGCCAACAGATGATATATGCATATAACTATACTCAGAAAAATCTGACTCACTTTCCCAGTCAGTGGTGTAATTTTAACAACATACCAAACAATTGACAATATCTGCAAAAGAAACTTTGTATAACGATCAGCAGAGCAACTGCATTTTGTAACAGTTTTGGATAAAACTTACACCAGCAAGAACCACATTGAAAATGGAGGCTTACAACAACAGCCCAGAAGCAATCCAACAAAGTGTTGAAATTCTTAGAAATTTCATAGAAATTTTTGATGGCCAATTAAGAGTTGCAGAACAGAAAAAAGATGAGGACCGCACAGCAGAAGAAAAAGACAAAATATCCAACCTTACAAATAAGGTTCATAATCTAAAAGTTGAACGGGACAGTTTGCTTACCAAAATATCTGACATTAAAAATGTTAAACAGACATTTGACAATGATGTCAATATTCCAATTTCTCTTACAAGAGCAATGCTTGGGGATCGTGAAATCCCGATGAAGGATATCCTTTATCAGGTTGGCAAACTAACTCCTGATAATAAAGGTGATGCAAAACAATTCTTCATCAAATTGTTCTCAGTAGGCAGACGTCACAACCTTGCTCACTCACATTATAAGGAATGTTTACTATCGCTTTTAGAAGGCTCTTTACTCGATGAGTACTTGGGCATGCAAGAAAAAAGTCTTCATGACATAACAAGATATTTCATAACCGTATATGGGAGAAAAGAAACCATGGAATCAGCACAGAAGCAGGTACGAGATTTTGTGAGGCTCCCTAATGAGACAATAATGGCATGTATGTGCCGTTATGAATATATAGCTCAAAAAGCTGATAAGCATTATCCTCCAGAGGCAAGAAGCGCCAGTAGGGACCAACAAAAAGTGGAAGTATTAATCAAACTGTCTCATGGGCGCACAAAGGAAAAATTAGAAGAACAATTGCGTGCTTCATACACAAAAGGTGTCTACGTTTCATACCAATCACTTCTTGAAGAAGCAATATCCCTGGAAACAGTATACAATGATATCCCAAGCAGTTCAATATCTCTGAATCATATTAATCATGAGGTAAATGGACCAATGAGGGCAGACACAAAACCAAGATTCAAGCCTTACTATGATAAAAATGTATCTTTCCAAGATAAGAGAACAAAAGATTATGCAAGTGATACTTCAAGAACATTCAACAGACGTCAGGAGGACAGGTCCTTGTCCCAAGATCGACGCTCAAGGGAGAGATCATCTTCATTTGATAGAGGCAGAAATATAGATCTCACAGAACAACATACCAAAATGAATTCTGGAAATAGCAACAATTTCAATCAATGGAGAGATCATTCAAAATCACCAACCAACATTCGTACTGATACACCTGTCCCACATGTGGATAAGTATCAAGACCACAGCCAAGAACGAGGGCCAGACATGATAAGAAGAAACTCACGACCCTACTACAACTCCCCACGACAATCTGAAAATATGTACAAATCCAGACAAATGTCACAGTCACCATATAGCGAACAAAAAGGATACAGCAGAGATACATCCCAAACCAAATATGGACAATATGAAGAAAATTCCAATAGAAGATATGGGAATAGATCCAGCGAGAGATATAGGAACAGATCGCAAGACAGATATAATGACCAATCACAAAATAGATTTGCAAACAGATCCAGCGAGAGATATGAAAGCAGATCCCAAGAAAGATATAATAAATCGGGAAACAATTATAGAGACGGATCCCGTGAACGATATGAAGACCGTTCAAGACAAGTATATGAAGACAGATCTCGTGACAGGTATAGAAATAACTCCCAAAACAGGTTTGGAAACAGAAACTCTAGGCCAGAGTATAGATCTCAAGACAGAGGTTCTTATAGAAGAAACATCAGCCCAAAAGGCTCATGCGAAAAATGCGGAGGCTATACATCCATACCAAAGCAAAACAGGTTTGACAATACTCATAACACCTCTCATTGTCCAAATTACGAGAAACACAACAAGCATGGCTGCGTTTTTTGTAAAGATGAGGGCATTGAAGCCTACCACTTCAAAGGAGATTGTAGAATAAGGGAAGATAAACATACAGCCTGAGATTCAGAAAGAGGAACTACTCCCATCAGAGGTCCTCCACCACAAATCGGATACATTGATGGAACCAAATCAAATACTGTAAATTTAGATTATTACTCTATTAACAATATTGACTGGACCAACCTTAATTTACCTTCAAAGGAAGGGCTTGTATATAGCTATGATCCTAAACGCTCTGATGGTACTTTACCATATATCAGAACTGAAATTATCACAAAGGATAGACCTATAAATACGTACTCGCTTTGGGACGGGGGCGCCTCCCAATCGATTATTAGCGAGGCTTTTTTCAAAACGCTCCCCCAAACTGAACAGAAAACACTAATTAAAACACCACCTGGTGTGGTTAAGACTGCTGTACATAGTACAAGCAGCACTATCATTGGCAAAATTAATCTATTAATAAGCCTTAAAGAAGACAAGTATGACAAATTTCCACTAATATTCCAGAAAGATTTTCTGGTTGTTTCACAGCTTCGCCAGGACATGTACTTTGGTTCAGACATCATTGGAAACTCAAACATTAAAGCATATGAGGACACCTCACAAGTAACATTTCATTACCCAGATAGTTACCCACAAAAGTATGTAAATCCTGATGAAACAGATGGTTTAAAAAGGATTAACATTTTGTATCTAAAAAGTAATGAAGTCACTCCAGTCATCTCACAGATTGATATAACATTAGAGCCTTTCCAAGCACAGTTAATACCTACACACATTCATAAGAAGCACCTGCATAAAAACACACTCCTAATTAACAATGAAGAAATCAATTCACATATGCTAGAATTTCATGAATCAGAGGATGAAACACGAACACCGCTCCACTACACCCCCACAAGCCTAGAAACACCAAATGAAAAAGGTGAAATGGGAATATGGGTAAGAAACCTACATGACATTCCCATAACCATAAAGAAAAATGATACAATCGCTGTAGCAACCAATGCTCCTACAGAGGAGGAAATAACAATTAATCACATTGAGGCGCACTCAATGGAAAATATCTACCCAATGTGGAACAATGTTAATGAACCTGACTTCGAACTAGAACTTGCACTGAATAAATTGGAAGTTGCTTCAGAGGATGTTGACATTGAAGAAGAACAACTGTTGCCAGTACAACTAGATGAAAATAAGGTTAAGAAATCGGACTTTAGTGAAAGTGAATTTCTTGACATGTTTAATTTGAACCATCTTGACAAAGAAAAAAGAAAAGACATTACTGACATCTTATTAAAACATAGAACAGCCTGGGCTCATCATGAACTTGATATTGGAAAGGTAGACTGTATCCATGATATAGAATTAGTAAACACACCAAAACAACCTAAACAGAGACCAATACCCCATAAACTAAGGGAACCTGTCATAAAATTGTTAAACAGTTATTTGAAATATGACATCATGGAAGAACGTACAGCAACTTTCTACAGCAACTTAGTTCCAATACCTAAACCAAATAGTGACAAACTTAGAATTTGTGTAAGCCTAATAGATCTAAACTCATGCATAGACATGAGCAAGAAAAGTACACCGATGCAATCTCCAGAACATTTATTCCACCAACTACATGGACGAAAGTTCATCTGTAAATTGGATGTTTCGAATGGGTATTACCATATCCCAGTAAGTGATTCCTGTAAAGATCTTTATGGAATATTCACCCCTAAAGCCCTCTGGTGGCTTGTATTTTCTAGAATGTTAATGGGTGACCGTTCTGCAGTGCACACATGGACTAAATTCATGGCAGACAAGTTCAACCACATGTCAGGAAACATTATTTTATGGGTCGACGATATTATTATTCACGCTGATGAATATGGTGAGTTTTTGGCTACCATCGAAGCAGTTCTAAACATTGCAGCATCTTGTGGTCTACATTTCAGCCCAAAGAAAATGGAATATCTTCAAAATGTTGTTTCATTTCTAGGAATACAAATCTTCACCCAGGAAAATTGCAAGCGAATTTCTCAAGAAAAAATTCAAGCTATTCAAGCAATACCAAGACCGAAGACCTTTAAAGCACTATTAAGTTTTTTAAGCGCTCTCCAGTATTATAGGCATCACATACTCAATCTGGCATATGTGTCTCTACCTTTACGGTTGAAGCTGAGGGAGAAAAACAAACACCGTTTAGAGTGGACCCAACCTTTGGAAGACTCTTTTAAACAGACCAAGCTTGCTGTGGCTAATTCTATTGCATGTTTCATACCAAATTTGAACAATACGATGCGGATTTTTGTTGATGCTAGTTACTTTGTACAAAGTGGTACCTTGGAAAATGAAATAGAGCCAGGAGTTTTTCGCACTGTTGCTGTCTCCAGCAAACTATTCAGTGCCACAGACCTACCTAAATCAATACTGATGAAAGAGCTCATTGCTCTTAGGACTCACTTGAAGACATTCCTCCCATACATCCGTACTTCACGGATACTATTATTTTCTGATGCTAGGTCGCTCATATATGCATCGAAAATAAAAGATATAAGTTCACCCATTTTTAGACTATGTCTGTTCTTGTCACAATTCAACATTGAGCTTTTTAATTATGTCAAGAGTAAGGAAAATCCAGCTGATTTTTTCACACGCTTATATACTCCTTTCCTGGACAAGAAACACAAAAAACCAGACATACAAATGGACCAAATAATTAAAGAAGTAAATGCAATAGAAGTGAAGAACCACTACAGTGTAGAGGAAATCAGGAACCTGCTAGTATGTAGTAACCAAAAACATGAATTAGATATTAAACAACTACAGGACTCAGTTGAATCATTTGAAAATGACATGAATTTGAAATATGGTGAAATCATTCTCCCAATTAAATCAAATCTCTGTCCAGATACTTTCCTCACAAACTTGGATGTGGACTCAGCAGAAGCAACAAAAGTCAAAATGCCAAATGTACTAGACCAAATTATGGCTAGCACATTGCGCAATGGGCGTTTAACGGTTGATCAATTTAGAATGGCTCAACAAAATGACCCAAAAATCTTCAGAATAATAGATATCCTTCAAAATGGTCCACGACATGAGGCCAACAAGAAAAAGAAAAGTTTCTTTTTAAAAGAGGGAATTTTATTCAAGTTTTACCCTTCTGACCTAAATAAAGACCCAAGCAAGGAATTAATAAGGCCAGGAAGGCTGTACATCCCCGAGGACTTAGAAAGTTTTGTTGTGGAAAGTTTCCACACGACAATTTATGGGGCACATATGCAACCAGAAGTTATGTCTGCAAACCTGAAAAGAAAGTTCTACTTTCCCCAACTGGAAGAAAAAGTTTACGACAAGTGCAAAAGCTGTAAATTTTGCATATATAACACTATAAGCACACAACCACCACCACCATTAGGCACCGCTCGTAGAGCAGACGGGCCGCTCAAATGTGTAATTGTGGATTTAGCTGTGAATTTAAGCACCAGCAAGAATGGTTACTCTCATGTCTTACTAATGCAATGCGTGTTTTCTCGTTACTGCCTCTTTTCGGCTATACCTGATCGTGCCTCACCAACCATCCTTCGTGCTTTTCAGACCACATGGTGCATGGCATTTGGAATACCTGAATATCTGCAAAGTGACGGAGAGAAAGGCATCATAGAAGGTGAATTTAAAGCATTTATGGATAAAAATGCTATAGAATCAAAAACTTCCCTGCCATACTCACCAACTGCGCAAGCTATAATCGAGACCAGTGTTAAACGCTTGAAGATCTTGCTAGGAGCTACATTGTGTCAACTAGGACATCGTTCAGAGTGGGACGAATTCTTAATCTATATAGCATCAGCTATCAACTCCAGTTATCACACAAGTATAGGATGCTCACCTAATTTTGCTCTCCGCGGATTTGATAATACTAATCATTCCCTTGATTTGCTTCGCCTAGAATCCGTTGAATATGATGACAATAACTTATTTGTCACTCTACATAGAGTGAGCAGAGAAATAATTGATAACCATATAAAACAACATGAAGCAAAAACATTGGAGAAAAATCACAAACATAAGAACAAAAATACAGTCCCCAGATTTTTCCAACCTGGAGACAAAGTATACCGGGTCAGACAAAGAAGTCGCTTAGCTAATGGCGTGAACTCCTCATTACTAGGTAAATGGCTAGGTCCCCTGACAGTCAAAAATGTCAAAAACAACCAATTAATTCTTGTTGATGATGAAACACAAAGGGAAATTCGTGAGCATATTCGCCATTGCAGGAAATTTACACCAAAGAAAAATGACTTTAAACTCCCAGACACATGGGATAAAGATCTTGATAAACTTTTAAAAGATCCCAAACAACCATCACACATTATGAACACAAGATCAAAATCCAAAGATAATTCAACCAAAACATAAAAAAAGGAAGAAATTTAATTGAACAAAAAAAAATATTTATCTTGAATACAATGAAGAAAACATATCAATTTAAAATTCTATATGAAGACAATTAGAAAGCATGACTAGGCAACAATACTACCAAAAGGCAAAATAAAGAGAAAGCAACCAACTAAGGAAAGCAAGGGTAAAACAAGAGAAAGTCTGAATACAAAAAGGGCAGTATAAGATTACTTCCCACAGCATGTTGACAAGAGGTGGCAAGGAAAAACTTGATAACATCTGGCCAGTGTAGCAAGCTATCCAGTCACACAAGCCGTAGTAAGGTACCCCCTCCTCTCCTCTTACCAAAACAGGAGTAGACAGACATTATGCTTAGGAAAGAGGGCATAAGCTTCTAGTCTGTAGAGCAAGAGACTCTGATACACCATGAGTGAATGACAGAGTGAAGAATAATTTAGAATAGCTCTGGTTTGGAAGACCAAGGACAGGACTGCCTAACTTGGGTAGGTGGACTAATGCTCTAGTAGTAGTAGTGGGGAACCAAGCTGAGTGAGACAAATCAACTTGTAAGGCCCACAATCTTAAGAAGAAACTTGAAGAAGGACTCTATCAGTATATGTTCTGACTTGATGATAGTTGGTTGAGCAGTGAAACAAAGGAATTTGGTAGTATTTGTCTATCAGTTCTACATTCTAAATTACTCTTAACAATAATCTAATGCTAAAGTACAATTCAATTATTAATTTATAGTAGTGTTGATGAATATCTATCATAGTGAATAGTAAACGGATAGTGAAAAGTGATTTAATTGATGTACCTTAGAAAAACAAAATAACTTAGAAACAGCGATTAAAAATTTAAAAAAAATGAAATTAATGTGGCTAATTCTGTTTACACAAAGTCTAATAACAAGTGTTAAAACATTTAAGGCTGATTTTAATAATCTCGGCATCATTTATGTTAATGCCAGCACATGGCAGTTCATTGAAGTTTTTAATGACACTCTACTACAACATAATTTGGATAATCTGGAAAATACATGCACTGGTTACCTTGACCAACTTAACACCCTACAACAAAATTTAGAAAACCTGAACACAAACCTTGAAGATTCAATACACCTAAACAAAGATCATTTAACCATAGAAGATGCAAAGATAGCATGCCGTTCCTGGGGACAACAATGCAACCTTATTGCTCCAATAACAACAGATGACCTGGACAACATGGGAAGATTTCTTCAAAGTAAATATACCACGGAAGCCTGGACGGACATAACCCCAACCTTGGAACCACTACTTCCATTAAAAGACCACTTACAGTTTGAAATACACACATGTTTCCCTCCATATTCTGTCTACAGGTATAGATGTATATATTACATTCATGAAAAATTGGTCACTTTGAAAACAGCAATAAATACATGCAAAGAAGACAGAGCTAAACTGTTCTCTGTGCTAACACACCAAGACATGTTGGAACTTGGAGAAATTACAAATATTTCAAAGGCTGCCAGCCACATATGGTTAGATGGTGAGTACTCACATGGACAATATCCTCAGCCCCTTGAATTGTTCTGTAATACACAACATAGTGATGATTTTTACTATTCCCCAAATCCAGATGTTGATGGCACTCATCTAGTTTATCGTACAAACTATGGATGCCTTGATGACACCTTCCAGTATTCAATAACAGACAAGAAATCACCGTACCATTGCGGGGCAGTATGTGTCAAACCATACGATAATGGAAAATCTTACATAACAGAAAACTTACATAACTTCTTAACAGAAAATTTCAAAGATTACAAAGGAGCTGTGGCAATAACAGATGCATCACGCTTGTTGTTAACAAATATGAACACAAAAAAACCATCAATCTGCAAATGCAAGAAGGATGATGACCAACTCAAAGTCATAAATCAGCTTAAACAATCTATTATCAATGATATTGAAACCGCAAAAACTTACACTAACGAACAATGTCAAAATCTGCAAAATAAAATAAGAAACAATCCGTACTATAATATCAAATCAAACATGCGCATAAAAAGATGGGGAAACATAGCAGGCAAGGTGGCAGGTAAAATGGCAGTCAAAGGTATCTCACAAACAGCTAAAGCAGGAATAAAAGTGGCTAAGCCAGGTAAGAAAACAATGCTAAAAACGGCAGGAAAGACATTATCAGGTTTGGGCCTGGTAGCCACCACAGTCAATGAAATCCAACAAAATAATGATATAGAGGAATTACAACAACAAGTGAACAACATCAACCAAGGCGTGCTGACTCAGCATTTCACAACAATAGCAAACTCTTCTACATTGGAAATTAACTATAAAATGTTCCAACGGGGAAACATTCAAAAAGAATTCTTCCTTCAGACAATCAAAAAACAATCAAATTCAATAACGGTCATATTTTGGTTATCAATAATATCAAATAATTTCCGTGATGCCCAATTTTCATTTGCAGAACAAAGAGACTGGATCCTAAATAATGTGTCAAAACAAACCAACACATTAAATATGGCAATTTCAGGAAGACCAGAACCTTCACAAGCACTCAGGAACATGATCGCTATAACAAGAAAAGATTTACCAGAAGGATTTAGCTTCACATCAGAAAATTTTCTTCAAATTCTAGAAGTAGCTAAGGCAAAAATAATAATTCAAAATACTATAGCAATCCAAACACTAATTCCAATAGTGATGGCACAGTCAAAATTCTATCTTTATCGTTCGCAACCTCTCCCATACATAATTAGAAAAAGGCCAGTGATTCCGATATTTGAATCGGAATTTATTGGCATCTCTGATAGAAATGACAGATACATTTTACTCCACACAAAAGATTTTACTTCACAACGGGGAGGAATATACTTCTTGCAGGGCAATACGCCTATATACAACAACAATGCAAAATCATGTGCATATGCACATTTCACAAAGGATACTAAAGAGGCATCTCATTGCAGTTTCCATGAACTGAAGAAAGAACAGCTGTTTATCATCAGCAAAGGATACTTACACTTCTATTGTCCATCAAGTACAACGGCAACCATAACATGTCCAAAGCCTGGAAAAGATACCTTTCATACAGAAATACTAAAGGGTGTAGGTCAGATTCAAATACCTCCAACCTGCACAGTACAAACAAAAGAAATTACAGCGATTAATTCAGATTTTACGAAGAAACCGAATATTAATATTAGTGCTACAATGCAAGAAGTTGAAGAAAGTGATAACCTGTTACCACTACCACAAGATTCTTCGGACAAAGATAATATCTATATACCTCTCAACCATAGCAAGCCAAAATCCATCAAGACGTACATTGTCATGACAATAATAACAACTACCATGACAATTTTGATACTCTTAGCAATAATCATTGGCATCTTCATTAAACTAGCAACCAGAAACAGAGATACCCAAACCAGAGGTAACTTCAAACCATTAGAGAATGAAGATTCCAGAGGAAAGGCATTGGAAATTACAGAACTGAAGGAAGAAACAAATGAAGACCTGCAGATGGAAGAAAACCAAAGGGCATTCCCCATCACAGTGCCAGAAGATAACCCAACAACTATCTTCACAACTCATCTACCATAATAGAAGTACCCCTATCAACAAACAAACATATACCATACATCACTGATTAAGACTCTTCCTCGAATGACTTTACCTTGAAACCACGATTCACATAATATCAACTGACACAAACAGATACAAACCAACATAACCACTTACAAACTGACGGTGACACATTCATGCAATTTTCATAAACATTATCCAACAATATTTTACTTCAATTATGCAACAGTAAAAAGAAAGTAGTTTATTTAGCTCCCCTGGGCTTCTGATCCAGGGATTTGTTACGCAAATATATACAAACTTCAATTCTTGACCTTAAAGACTAATACAGAAAAAAAAAACTTCATGTCACTGCTCTATAAATCACTAAATGCCACTTTGCACTAAATAGGGCATACAGCCCTAATATCAAGCCTGCTAATTCAGAAATCTTAAAATTTTGTATTTCATTTTACTTCTAAAATTCATAGAGGCCGTGGCATCTTTTGTAATCATCTTTTATGGCTCCTTTTCTTTTGGGCATTTTACTTCAGCCATCTTCTTCACATTTTCACTATGAAACATATTTATTCTCATTATGTCTCACCAACCAATATGTATCATCACTTTGTGTAATCAATGCTAATACTGTTCAATGACCTTATGAGTGAAAGTGCATCAAAGCTAACAATCTAACAACACACTAACAACCATAGGTTTATCACATCCAATTAAAACATTTATTCATTATAGGATGGCTAAAATAGGAAACACTGGACGATTGATGATGGAAAACATCAACCGCCTACAAAACCTTAAACTCGAAATTGGTAATGACCAGGGATTCAATAAAGCCGAGGCTGTGGAGTTACTTGGTAGAATTATTGAATCTTTCAGACAGATTAAAGAGGACTATGAGAACAAGCTGGGTTGTACCAAATTAGAAATCATCCAACAAAGAGAGGAGCTAACTAAAAGTCATGAGGTGGCAATTCAGGAACATCTACTACGATACCAAGAGGCTGAGGAAGCTCTAGCCTCCCAAAAAAGTTATGGCGACAGACAAACTAAAAAGAGAAGGGCAGCGGAGGAATTGATGAACTCATTGCAGGAAAAATTGACCTGCAGTACAAACAATAAAAAGGAAGTGGAGAAGGAATATGAACAGCTACAAATACATTCCGAAGGAAGAATCAGAAAAATAATCAGGGATGCTGATTTGGAAGTCCAAAGATGTAAAGAGGAAGCAAATACAACAAGCAACGAACAACAAAAGATAATTGAAGAACAACGAAATATGTTAACTAACAAAGAAGAAGAAATAATGCAGTTGAAGACTAGTTTGTCACGCTATGTGAAACAATCCTTGCTAAAACCAAAGCCAATAACTGACAATATCAGGCACTACAGGTTCAGCCTGCAGTATAAAATATGCCAAAAGATGACCGATCACACTATTCTCAGCTCATTACAATGGAGTAATAAAGAGAGGACAAGAATTGTAAAGAGGGCCAGGATGATACTTGAGTCTGAATTTCCAAGATTACTGGAAAGATATGGTTATGGACAAGACAATAAAATCGAAGAAGATGACATTATATTCTACTATGAGTGCTTCAAGTATAGAAGCAAAGTTCTAATTGACAAAAGAGAAAAAACACTTTTACCACCTACATTCTACTGTGGTGAAACAGAAAATGAATCAAATGGTAACATCTACCAAGTGATCCTATCAGTAGAACTAAAACCAAGAAATCAGTAATAACCAAAACATCATGGTAACTTAGTAATAATACCACAACTGCAGAACCCACAGCGCACAAATCCATCCAGAAGATATTCATCATTCAAACACCACAAGCCTATGCCTATAATGAATATTAAAGAATAGCCTACCTGATGTGATCTAAATAGGACTTTATGAACTTTAGATATATATAGTGTGTTGTATAACTAATACAAAAAAAAATCATCCAAGGACTGTAGAGTGCTAAAATCAATTACCAAAAATAATCACCTAGAGACTATCAATAGTGAATAATTACTTAAGGACTTTACTAGTGCACCATCATAAACTATAATGTTATACATGTTATGTGCTCCAAATTGCCATCTAATCATGTCAAGGTCTTGAACAGCATTTACATCTGATCCTTCCCAGAACACATGAGATTCTTACCTCTAAGCTAAATCGATTACCAAAACACAGCCATGTTTTCTGGGAAACAAAGATATCATCACACTTTTACTACATAAAAAAAATGAAAACTTATGTGAGCATAAAATGTCATTTCAAAATTCTTTTCAATGTTAATTCAAATTTTACTCAAAATTGGTACATTGCTTCTTACACATAAGATTTCACTTATCATTATTACCAATTTTCTCATATTTTCTCTTTAATTATCACAATATTATTATCACAACTAGATCGCACCACTTATTCATCATGTGTTAACTTATGTGAGCATACAAGTCTTTACAAGATTAACTGCAAAAAATAATCCAAAATTAATAGAATAAGCTCCTTACACATAAGGTTACACTTCTAAAAAAACAATAACTTTGTACTCACAATCCTTATTCCTTGTCATTTTAAATGTTGTTACTAAATTCTAAATTCTTATGTAAAACTAATCATTCCTTCCATTTGCATTTCCCACAATATTCTTAACTTACTTATCTCACATCAAAATAGAAATAATAATATACCCACAACTAAACTTTATACAACTACCTCATCTTTACGGGTTTGGCTTAAACTTTACAAAAGAAATTGTAACTTAGAATGATTCCAATGTGTTATTAAAATATCGTCACATCTGTCATGATTACTTATGGCTAAAGCAATACTAAATTATTTCACCATAAGTTCTCATACACTGTATTTTCATTTTCACTCAATTTATATGATTCCAATATAATTTACATATTGTACTTTGTATCACTAACTCATAATTTTCCTCTATTCATCCTTATGCTTAATACTAATCGGTAGGAATAGTACCCCCCCCCCCCCGAGCAAAAGAAAGTTCCAACCATGGATAATCAGTACCTGATTGTCAATGGTAGGTATTTAATGACCATCAAATAAAAACGCTGTCGAAGGAATCACTCCGGCCATGTGTGAGAATTAGTTCAATCCAACCACTAGAACTTGCTGTAAAATTACTTTGTAAGAAGGTCAGCCACAAAGGGGTACGCTGGCCAACATGCATTCCTATAGCCTACTTGAGATTTCATCCCAATTGGCTATTCAATGTTAGGGTGTTCAGTACCAATTCAGTACCAAAACCATTGACCAAACATTTGAAAGCTATGTTTGGGCAAGTGTTTTGGCTTTGAAAGCAGGATGGCTTGGATGAATGAGGAAATGAAATGAAAGTAAATTAATTGCTCTTTAGATCTTCACCTGAGAAGTTCAGCATTCTGTTAGTGTTTAATATTCCTTTTACTAATTTGAATAAAGAAGAGAATTTAAAGGTGAATTACTGGATCATTATTTATTACATAAGCAGTTGGGTACATTAATCATTTTAGCGCTCCTTAAGGAGTGTAAAGTGGTTCATTGGCTCGACGGCACATGTGAGTATTCTAGCAAACTGACCTGACATTCCATGGATTAGGCAGTCTTTAACTTGTTTTAAAGACTAATAACTAACTCCAAAAGCTGCAATCGCTGATGTATCAACAACAGGTTTGCATTGGCGTTGAAATACGCAACACCTAAATGGGTGACTGGATGCTGTTCAGTTTGCTGATGAAATAAAATTATGTTTGATTAAATTGTACCCATCCATTTAAATTCCTTGATAATTTTGAATTTTGATTCCAGTTAGAGCAAGTTACATTTATGAACTGTCACTTTCTTTTCAAAATTTGTCACTGCACTTAAAAAATGAAATCAAAGATTCTGGTTCTATCTTCTTCACTCAAACCTTAAAAACTGGCTCATACTTTTGGTTTGATGCTACGACATTTCAAATGGTCAAACTTTATTACTGCACAGGCATTTTCTTAATAAATGAAGTTATGCATTGGTCATTTTGAGTTGACATTCTGGGCTGCACTTTCAACCTTTACCTCTGAATTCTCAGTTTTGAAAAATTCTCAGTTTATTAATTTTCTCATTTTTGGTAAAATTTGCTCAGTTTTCAAAAATGTTGCATCTTAGGAAAGGTTGAAAAAAAACGTCCGTTTTTTCTTTGATTTTTAGCCAAAAAGTCAAAAGTTTTGCAAAAACGTTCATTTTCTTTAATTTTTAGTCAAAAGTCAAAAGTTTTGCAAAAACGTCCATTTTCTTTAATTTTGAGTCAAAAGTCAAAAGTTTTGCAAAAAAAAGGTCCGTTCTTCTTTGATTTTGAATCAAAAGTCAAAAGTTTTGCCTAAAACGTCCGTTTTCCTTGATTTCAAGTCAAAAGTCAAAATTTCGTATTTCTGAGTTTTGCGATTTTCTCAATTTTGCAAATTTTCCTCAGTTTCTAGAAATTTTGCCAAAACAAAAAGCCTGTTTTATGAATTGCATTTAAATTGCTTGTCAAATTTTCCGTCTTGCGTAGAGAAGAATTCCATCTCTATTCACTTTTACTTGCTCTTTTAAAGGCAGACTGACATGACATTTCCCTGGTCTCATTTTATGTAAGAAGCTATTGCCTTGAACATATTTTCATTAATTTCTCTTCAAAAATTCCAAAAATATCAATTCACATTAAAAGTGAATGGCCATTCTTTTCAATTTGGGCTCCTAATTAAAAAAGCATTCA